>OZ024904.1:90423085-90615585 GCA_964017125.1 Flabesymbios commensalis | reverse complement strand
ATGAGGCAGAGGTTAACAGGGTGACAAGGTGATATTCTGACCCAAAAAGATTAAAGATGGCCGGCATGAGCCGGATATGTTTCTGAACGTTCTGAAAAACTTCTGCAGTCTAGGAATTAATACTAACATGCAGTACATTGAATTGAGTACATTATCGAGTATTAGTACAGCAGCAGAGGGACCAAAGTTTCGAGGTACCTAAACCGGCGGTACAACATTTGTCCACATGTCTAGAATTGTTCTCAGGGATATCTAGATACAGAGTCTGGTTGATGACATTGCCGGAAATGGGGGCGGGCTGAGAATTTGACACTTTTGTACACCTACCCGATTTTTAGAGAAAATATTCGCTTTTAAGTATGATTTTCCCGTCATTCTCACTCTATCACAATGTTGGACCAGCTAAATCAAATATTGTTGTATTTAGTTTTTTTCTATCCATCAGGTCATATATTTGTGGAGATAAAATAGTAAAAAATAGATAATTTTGCAGTAGCATTCCACCTGAAAGAGCTATTTTGGATATTGAAGATATGTCGCAAAATGCAATTTTTCAAAATTGTCAATTTTTTCCCTTTTTTGCATATAGTTTATGACAACAGGTTCGTTTCTGCAGGAAAGTCTCCATGAGTGGTACCACTTGGTTTGGATACATCCCCTAAGTCAGAATTAGGTTACCAACGCTTTATTTTTCAAATAATTGATCATTATGGTCAATTTCAAAATGGCCCTCGTAAAATCCATGATTTCTCCTGGAATGTATTATCAAACATGGCTTTTTTAAATTTCACATCACAATCACAGTTTGGGTATCTAATCTTACATTTTAATGCTCGTACAAGTATTTACAAATGCTGTAATGTGATATTTACCACCGAATCCGATATGGCCGCCAGAAAATGGTGAAGAAAATGCTCAAAATGTCAAAATAGTTTATGAGCACAGGCTCTAATGGTGTACGATAACCTCCAAGAGCGGTATCATTTCATTGAGACACACATACTCATGCACAAATATTAGGTGATTAAAGCTTGATGTGTTGAAGAATTATGGCCTATTTCAAAATAGTCGCTGTGAAATCAATTAACGGTAATTCTCGTAAAATGCATTATTGAACATGTTTGTTACACAGTTATCTCACAGACACGAGAGTGTAAGTGTCTAATCTTACTTTTTAATCCTCACCATGTCCATTAGAAGTATAATAACATGGGGAAAAAGTAAAAATTCAAGAAGGCCGTCACAACATTGTCAAAATGTCGCACCATTTTACAAATAATTTATGAGCACACGCTCTATTCCATATCTGTATGAAAACATCCATGAGCGGTATTATTTATTTCCGAGACGTCCAATGAGTCAAGGTCAGGTTATTAATGCTTGATTTGTTTATTAATCAACTTATGACAGATTACAAAATGGCCGCATGAAATCAATGAATACTCATAAAATGATTGAAATTTTCAGTGAATCCACTAAAAGTAATGTTAAGTACTTTAAGATAGAATCTTAGATGGCAGCAGTGAAAATGACAAGATAATATGCATTTGTTCAGCTTCGGCCCCGGTGACCTAAAGCCTTGTCTCCTAAAAATGAACATTCAGTTCCCTTTAATTATTGTAATTGTTAAGCATGTACTACGTAATAATGATTATAGTGTTTTGGTGTTTACTCCAGAGATCACAGTCGCCTTAAAAAATATCTCAACCACTCCAAGGCTGATCTTGGCCACTAACAAACTGGTGTCAAAGAGATCTTGGCCACTGCAGAAGTGATCACATCAACTTTAAAAGTTATCTCAGCCACTACAAAAGTGATCTTGGCCACTAAAAAAGCGATCCCACCCACTTTGAAAATGATCTAAACTATACAAAAGAGATCTTGACGACTGAATAAGTGATCATAGCCACTGAAAAAGTTATCTAAGCCACTACAAAGTGATCTTAGCCACTGAACAAGTTTTCAAATAACATATTCTAGCCACTTTAAAAATTATCTAAACCACTACAAAGTGATCCTGGCTACTGAAGAAGTGATTAAAAAGGTTCTAAACCACTACAAAAGTGTTCTTGACCACCGATGAAGTGATTACAACCATTCTAAAAGTTATCTCAGCCACTACAAAAGTGATCTATGCGACCGGAGAAGTGATTAGAACCACTATAATAGTTATCTCAGCAACTACAAAGGTGATCTTGGCCAGTGAAGAAGTGATAACAGCCACCTTGAAAATTATGTAAGCCACTACAAAAGTTATCTTGGACACTGCAGAAGTGATCACAACACCTTTAAAAGTTATCTCAGCCATTACAAAAGTGATCTTGGCCACTAAAGAAGCGATCACACACACTTTGAAAATTATCTAAGCCACTACAAAAATGATCTAGACGACTAAATAAGTGATCACATTCCATTTGAAAGTTATCTCCGCCACTACACAAGTTATCATGACCACTGAAGAAGTGATCATAGCCACTTTAAAAGTTATGACAGCCACTACAAAGTTGATTTTGCTCACTAACAAACTGGTGTCAGCCACT
This sequence comes from Flabesymbios commensalis, assembly GCA_964017125.1. Taxonomy (NCBI): domain Eukaryota; kingdom Metazoa; phylum Annelida; class Polychaeta; order Terebellida; family Flabelligeridae; genus Flabesymbios; species Flabesymbios commensalis. The sequence continues at coordinate 90,613,045 of OZ024904.1, read as the reverse complement.
GAAAATGTTATCTATGCTATTACAGAGTGATCTTGGCCACTGAAGAAGTGATCACAGCCACTTAAAAAATTATCTAAACCACTACCAAAGTGATCTTGACCACTGAAGAAGTGATTACAACCATTCTAAAAGTTATCTCAGACGTGACAAAAGTGCTTTTGACCACCCAAGAAGTGATTACAACCATTTTAAAAGTTATCTCAGCCACTACAAAAGTGATTTTGGCCACTAAAAAAGTGATTAGAACCACTTTAAAAGTGATCTTAGCCAATAAAAAGTGATCTTGGCCACCGAAGAAGTGATTAGAACAACTTTAAAAATTATCTCAGCCACTAGAAAAGTGATTTTGACAACTGAAGAAGTGATCACAGCCACTTTAAAAGTTATGTTAGCCACTACAAATGTGATCTTGGTCACTAACAAACTGGTGTCAGCCACTGAAAAAGTTATCTAAGCCACTATAAAGTGATCTTAGCCACCGAACAAGTTTTTAAATAACATATTCTAGCCACTTTAAAAATTATCTAAACCACTACAAATTGATCCTGGCTCCTGAAGAAGTGATTACAACCATTCTAAAAGTTATCCCAATCATGAAAAAAAGTGAGCTTGACCACCGAAGAAGTGATTACAACCATTTTAAAAGTTATCTCAGCCACTAGAAAAGTGAACTTGACCACTGAAGAAGTGATCACAGCGATTTAAAAAGGTATCTCGCTCTAAGATATTACATCAAAACCGTGTTTGTGATATAAATATTAGGCAAACAATGTTCAATAAGGCATTTATTTAACGACGGCCATTTTGAAATCGCCATAATGATTAATTAATTGACAAATCAAAAATTAATCACCTGATTGTGACTTAATATATGCCTCTGAATCAAATAATACTGCTCACTGAGGTTTTCGTACAGAACAGAACGTGTGCTCATGAACCATTTTAAAAAAAATCGAAAATATTATTTGCCATTTTTACGGCGGCCTTCTTGGATTGGTTCTTAAATAACATATTCTAGCACGTAAAATATACATAGATATATTCAGTGGATTCATTCAGCAATACAATTTAAGAATAGACACAAAAAGCGTGTTTCCGAGATAAAAAATAAGCAAACCATGTTGAATTATGCATTTGAAGATTAAGCATTGATTTCACGGTGGCCATTTTAAAATCGGCCATATTGATTACTTACTCTACAAAACAAGCACTAATCACATGATTTTCACTCAAGGGTTGTCTCTGAACCAAATGACACCGATCGTGGGGGTTTTCTTACATGATAAAACATGTGTTTCTGAAATATTTGCAAGAAAAATGTGAAATTTTGAACATTTTCTTGATCATTTCTGGCAGCCATCTTGGATTGATTCTTAAATATCACGTTCCAGCATTTGTAAATACTTAAAAGAACAATAAAATGTAAGATTAGACACTCAAACCGTGCTTGTGATGCGAAATTTCAGAAAATCATGTTCAATAATACATTTCTGGAAAAATCATGGATTATACGGCGGCCATTTTGAAATTGACCATAATGATCAGTTACTCGACGAATCAAGCATTGGTAACCTAATTCTGACTTAGGGGATGTATCTGAACCAAATGGTGACGCTCATGGAGACTTTCGTGCAGAAACGAACCTGTTGGCATAAACTATATGCAAAAAAATGAAAAAAATGACAATTTTGAAAAAAATGCATTTTGCGACATATTTACAATATCCAAAATAGCTTTTAGAAGTAGAATGCTAGTGCTAAATTATATTATCTTTTACTATTTTATCTCCACAGTAAATGACCTGATCAATAGGAAAAACTAAATCCAAAAATATTTCATTTAAATGGCGCAACATTTTAATAGAGTGAGAATGATGCGAAAATCATATTTTAGCGAATATTTTCACTAAAAATCGGGTAGGTGTACAAAAGTGTCAAATTCTCAGCCCGCCCCCATTTCCGGCAATGTCATCAACCAGATTCTGTATCTAGAGACCCCTGGGAACAATTCTAGACATGTGGACAAATGTTGTACCGCCGGTTTACTTAACTCCTTAAATATGGCTCTTTTTTGGTGTCTGCTGCTGTACTATATTGAGTATTAAGTGTTTTGTCTTGGCAACATAAATATTCACACTCTCGCTCTGTAAATTTTTTTGAATTATTATTAACAAAGAAAGACTGTCGTAGGAGCTAAAACACCACGGCTTTGAGAACACAACCAAACGAAGAGACAACATTCTTCCAAGCAAACACGGGGCATTCACCCAAAGCTGTTTCAATGCTGGCACACCGTCTTCGACGCTGGCCCAACATTGAAACAGCATTGGGTGAATGCCCCGTGTTTGCTGGGTTATGAAAGGGATGTGACAAGATAAGGCGAGTGTTTGCAATTTGCACTGAAGCCTATGTTCAAATGTTGAAATAACATTGTATTTTATTTCTCTCATCAGCGCTAATCCTTGACTTGATCCAGTCTGAGCTGTTCCTCATATTAGTGGATCCAGCCAACGCTGGTCCCCTTGGTGGATTCAACCAGAGCTGGTCCCTTTATTAAATCCAACCAGGGCTGATCCACTGAGTGACTTATGTCAGTGCTGGTCCCGTAGGGGATCCTGCAGTGCTGGTCCCATTATTGGATCCGGGTACAACTGGTCCCATTAGTAGATCCAGTCACAGCTGGCCCTATTAGTAGAACCAGCCACAGCGCTCCCCAACAGTGGATCCAGCTACAGCTGATCTCATTAGTGAATCCAGCCGCAGCTGGTCCCCTCAGTTGATGCGTGTCTCTCCAATTAGACTGTAACAGTGTGGATGAGTCTTTTTTGCTCTTCCTGACGATATAAATGGGCGGGGGCCCTAGGGTAGTGGTTAGCACCGCTGCCTTTCACGCCAGAGTCCGGGGTTCGGTTCCCGGTCCTCAGGAGGTTCTCCTGGCCCAGTTTAGCCTATATGTGCACAAAGGTGGCCTAAAGCCCGATTCATTTAATTTCATTTGCTCTTGGGGCTGGTCCGGTTTTTGTGCCCTTCTATGATAATACATTATGTGAATGAAGAAACAATTGGGTCTGGCTAAAGGTGGTCCGTATTCTGGGATGGTTCGTTTTGTGGGGCGGCCCGATACCGCGACTCCACTGTTTATCGAATAATAGTCCATGGGCCAGATATGAAAACACTCTCCCCCCTGGGGTTTTTTTAAGACACCAGATTTTTCGGACACCTTAATTGTTATATGACTATTCAATATCTGCCTGCTTGCACTCAAAATATCGGGGCATAAAAATATACTTGGTCATTACTTGGTCATTAAACATACACCCCCCTGGATTTTAAGCGGTAAATTTAATTTTATAAAAGTATATTTATTTTCAACTGCAGGTATTTATTCCAAAGATTAAACACTAGTTATGTTACAAGGAGATGCTATGTGAAATGAAAATGAAAAAAATAAAATAATACGGGGTTCATTAATATATGTGATAACCCTTTAAATTCTAAATTCCACATATCGTTTGCTACGCTTACATAAAAATCTAATATGAAACCCTCCCCACCCCCTTCTCCGGGGCGAGATAATTGAAGACGATAATCTGTGGACACCTTATTTAATATTCATTCAATATCTGTTTGTTTGCACTCAAAATATTGCGAACTCAAAATATTGCGACAAGAATCATCAAACATATGCACCCATTTGAATTTTAGGCTGTAATTATAATTTATTAAAATGATTATTGTATATATTTTTTCAACTACAGGTACTTATTCTGAGAAATAAACCCTAGTTATGTTATAAGAAGATGCTATGTGAAACAAAAATAAAAGAATATGTGGCTCATTAATATATGTAATAAACCTTTAAATCCCAAATTCCACATATCGTTTGCTACGTTTACAATAAAATCAAATATGAAAATATGAAAACCCTCCCCACCCCCTTCTCCGGGGCGATATATTTGAAGACAATAATTTTTAGACACCTTATTCAATATCCATTCAATATCTGCTTGTTTGCACTGAAAATATTGCGACAGGAAAAATATTGGGTCGTCAAAGTTATGTACCCCTTTGAATTTTAAGCGGTAAATTCAATTTACTAAAAGGCATGCTGTATATATTTTTTAACTACAGGTATTTGTTGCAAGAATTAAAAACTAGTTTTGTTAAAAGATGTTATGTGAAACTAAAATTAAAAAAATATGGGTTTAATTAATTCTTGTAATAACCATTTAAATCCCAAATTACATGCCTCCTATGATACGTGTATATGAAAACCAAATATATAAACCCTCTCCACCCCCCCCCCTTTTCCGGGGCGGGATATTTTAAGACAATAATTTAGACACTTTATTATTTATATATTCTATATCTGCTTGTTTGCACTCAAAATATTGGGGCTGGAAAAAATAACGTGTCATTATGTACCCTCTGAATTTTAGGCGGTAAATTTAATTTCCTAGTAGACATGTTTTTTTAACTCCAGGTATGTGTTCCATGGAATAAACACTAGTTATGTTACAAGAAGATGTTATGTAACAAGAAAATAAAAAAATAATAACAAATATGGGGTTTATCATAATATATATTGACCATTTAAATCCCATAATACACGTCTTCCATGATAAGTGTATATGAAAACCAGAAATGAAAAACATTCCAACCCCTTCCCCATGGGCGGGATTTTTGAAGACAATAATTTTTAGACACCTTGTTATATATTTATTCAATATCTGCTAGTTTGGCTCAATATTTTAGGACAAGAACAATTAATGGGACATTTTACACAGTAAATTCAATATCAGAAAAGATTAGTTGTATCTATTTTTTCAAGTCAAATCATGTATCCCAAGGATTACAAATTAAAATCATCCTAGTTATGTTAGTAGAATATGTTCTGTAAATAAAAAATAACTTAAACAACATTTATGGGTTTATTATTACATATAGTAACCCTTTAACTCCCTAATTACAAATCAGTTATATTTAACCAAGGGGTGATAAAATAATAGTTTCATAATGTCAATGACATTTAGAAGGTATGGGCATACTTTTTTTTAGAAATCACGAAGGGCTTAAACAAATAATTGTCTTTTTGATGAGTTTTTGGGTACATGTGAATCAAACTCAAAGCAGGTGCAGCGCTAGATGCTGGTAAACAGGTCTAAACCTTTTTTGTCTTTTATTAATGTTCTAAATAACTTGTTACCACCGGCTATTTTACGTAACCTTTCTAATAATTATGCAGACCCATGTTCCTAATGAAGCTTTTGTCTGAAAAAAACGAACGCCATAGTTTTCTTGCATTCAGAAGGTGCGCGATATGTTCGGGCGATGTGTTTATTTTGAATTGCCGATATCCCTAATATAAATATTGATATTGTCAGGTGCTCCGGGGTCAGGGCAAACACCTTGGTAGCGCTGGCAAGTGCCTACTGAACCCGACACAACTTAGCAATAAAACTATGCCAAAATAGTTTCTCGGAGACTGGCTAAATTGAGCTTCCAACACCTATGTCTTAGATTTCCTTCCCCTTAGCCATTTATCACCATCACTGCACATGGAATGGTCTCCAGCCAGATTACTGCTTCTTCATTCACAATACTTCAAGCTGCTCCTATTGCTCAAGCATACTACATGCACTAGTAGATCACGAAGACATATCCTAAAGACAGTGCTACAACTAAGGGTTCTACTCAAAACTAAGCACTCTACTGGGTATTTATATGCATAGGGTTCTAGAGACATTTAATTGATTATACCCTGTGGATTGTGGATACATGGGATCGATTATCCCCCGTGAAGATAACTCTTAACAATAAGGTGGAACATCAACTCACAAATTTAATGACAGTAGATTCATTTGCTTTACAATTCTCACTAGACTCATTCATATCACTAAGAAATCACCTGAGGCCATAAAAATAGGCTATAGTAGGAGCCTACTACCAGTCAACTTTATATTTAAATTACCGGTAAATATAAACCCTTATCATACAGCTCTATATTTACACACTGCCTATGCTTGGAACTATTTTAGACTACAGTTGCCAATCCTCTTATACTAGTTATAGTTAATGGTAATATATACACCAGCCGATCTCTTTACAATCAACACCATGGATAGTCATAAATTGTATCAGTACTGAACTAGCTATTTGGATCGAGCCACAGGGTTATGTTCATAATACTCCCTCCCTGCCCTACCTAGTGGAACTAGGAACACTTCATCACCCAGGATACCCCCTCCCTGTGCCAGTGGATGGAGGTTGAAAAGGAAGCGGCCACACTGTCAATGTATTTGTAGACTAATAGTCAACTTAAACAAGTGATTTTTATTGAAAGGTTGGTCTGTTGGTTACTTATTAAAATGAGTTAATGTAGACTGAATGTATAGAATAGGATCATAGAGAGAATAGAGAGATTCATCATTCATGTAATTATTGCCCTTGGTACAGGGTCAGCCCCCAAGGGCCTACCCGCCCCCAAGGGCCTACCCTCGGGCCGGCCAGTGGCTAATCTCACCTCCTTAGGCTAGGTGTTAAAAATGTTTGCAGGGACAGTAAAGCTGGCTTTCCCACAGCCAGGCAAGCTAGCAAAGTCAGTCAGCTGGCTGTGACGGACTCCCATTTATAGACTTCCCAGATCTCCCAGCTGGCTGGGAAGCCTGTGATTGGCTCCCTGCCAACAAGGCCCCACCCATCCAAGATGGCTATCTAGTCTAGTCTCAAAATTATAAGCCTGCAAAAGTTACGCAGCGTTATTGACTCAAGTTATCAACATAACTGACTATAAAAGTTTGCTATAAGATGTACATCACTATTTTACATTTTATTGCCAATAAATGATAGGAAATATATCTCTGAGTTAGTAGCGTTACGACGCAGAAGTGTCATGTCCGCCTATAGACTAACACAAGTAGGGAAATGTGACTACATTCCAAGTCAAAGCAAGTAGGTCTACAAAAAAAAAATAGGCTATAACCATAGATTAACCACACATTATGGTTAATCTATGCTATAACGTTAGAATCCAAAGCCCCAGCCAAACAACAATTTCTAACGTTATGCATGCCTGAAAACTGGACAAAACTAAGCTCACAGGCTCACAATGCTCTTGCCACAAAAGCATGATGACATGTAAGTTATCACGCATTATTAATATCACAAGGCCCAGATAAAAGGTATGTTTTTATCTGGTACAAAGCGCCGTCTTGACTTGGAAATGTAACCAGGTAACATCACATTCTGTAAGACGGCGTGACGTCACAGGTGGGCGAAAAAAGGAAAAACCATGGGCATGTAAAAGAACTTGTGGTACAAAATGTCATTTCAGCTTTTAAATGAGCGTTCGGTAGACTCTAATTTTATTATCATACAATATGAAAAACAAAGTGCTTCGTTTAATCACCAGTTAAATGCTCAAAAATGTTGTTTGTGTGTTGTTAACGTCTCACCACACCAAATACCCGTCCCATAGACTTACATGTAATATGACCCATACACTCAGGCCTCCCAGCACTCTTTAAGTGGAGAAATGTAAATGAACCTATATATCATTTTGACCACCAGTCTGTTCTCTTTCATTATAAACAATAAAAAGGCATGTTTAACTGACATAATTTTTTTTATTGGAGCCCATAATAACCTCTTGCCCCACTCTCCTCTGATCGACCTAGAAAAAAAGTGACCTTGTTTTTTAGAAGAGCCTTGTAACAGGCAGAGCAAGGACTTCCTGTTGGATCTATCTTTCATCATTTCGATGCTTTTGCTACACCAAATCATCACAGAATCGATTTAAATTGGTAGCAAAATGATTTATCTGTAATATTTGCCACCGAGGCTGCTGCAAAGAGCCGCATTTTTTAAAAAGAGACTAACTTTCTTATTCTTAAACTTTATAATGATATCGTCTCACCACACATAATACCCGTCCCATAGACTTACATGTATTATGACCCATACACTCAGACCTCCCAGCACTCTTTAAGTAGAAAAATGTAAATAAACCTATGTATTTTTTCAACCATCAGACTGTCCTCTTTCAATATAAAAAATAAAAAAGGGGTGTGAAAGGGATATAATTTTTTTTATTTGACCCCATAATAACCTCTTGCCCCACTCTCCCCTGAGCGACCTCCGAAAAAATTGACCTTGTTTTTTAGAAGAGCCTTGTTACAGTCAGCGCAAGGACTTCCTGTTGGATCTATCTTCCATCATTTTGATGCTTTTGCTACACCAATTCATCACAGAATCGATTCAAATTGGTAGAAAAATGATATATCTGTAATATTTACCACCGAGGCTGCTGCAAAGAGCCACATTTTTAAAAAAGAGACTAACTTTCTTGAACTTCATAATGATATGCGCGAATGAATTTGTGTGGTGAGACCATATGCGCGAATGAATTTGTGTGGTGAGACCTTAAATGTGTGGTAGGGGGGCCAAATCACCCCAATCCAAGGTGGCGACGTGACAATCCGACTTCCAGAATAGGTCCACTCGCTACAGAAAGCTCCTGACATGTTTACAACTAGATTACAAATTATGAAACTATTAATCTTGTCTGGTACAATAAACAAATGAACAACTGGTAGACTTTCAGATAATTAACAACATAATTATGCTGTCTGACAAGGTCTAGTCTAGAAAAAGTACCACTGCAAATACTGGTTACTACCGGCATCCTGACCCAAAGGACCTTACAATATCTAATTTTCATATTTCGACGCTTGACAACTAGCTTATCAGGATATGTGGGCAATCTTTTATCAACATTATGTTCTAAATTAACTTTTTCATATTATTTGAACTATAATTGAGAAGCCTGGACTTCTGAATTGGCACCAGAATGAAACAAAATGCTACAGACACATGCTTATTTTATTGGTCACTTTATGTATGTGTGACCAGGCAATCATATAGGCTAATATACCATGCTGGTAGCCATGATAAATCCAAAGTAAGAAAATCACAATAAAAAGTCATTTTGGTATTATCGTAAGTAAAAAGTATAGTTGCCCAAGCCAAAATAATTTTGCAGCAGATAGACTAGGTGTCATTTTAATTAAAAGTAACTTCCACAAGATCCGGGTTATAGGGTTACCCTAACATAGTAAAGAAAAAATTAGGGTCTACTGTTGTATAAATAGATCAAAATTTGAAAAATAAACGTTAAACTAGTGTTCAACTGCAAAATGCGCATGCCTGGGACGGTCAAGTGTAGGCCAACAGTTGCCTTTTGAGTACAGATTGACGGCATTAATATAGCCACTGAACTGATTACAAGATACTACTTAAACGAGACATTGATCCAATGCTGTTTTAATGCTAGGCCAACGTCTGCGACGCTGGCCCAACATTGAGCCAACATTGAATAAATGTACAATGTTTGAGAGAAAGTCCTCTGCAGCCCAGCAAACACAAGACATTTGTATAACATTTATACAACGTCGGCCAAACGTTTTCGACGTTGGTCCAACATTGTATGAAGTCATACAAATGTTTTGTGTTTACTGAGTGTCAATACAAGCTTTTGGGGTCAAGCAGTTTCCAAATCCCAGCAGTAATACAGTCAGTTTGTTTGCAAGCCAGCGACCAAGTAGGGGCAAGGGCAAAGTGCTTTGAATTATTAACTCATAAATGTCGCTCAAGTATATATGAACTTGCTGTGATTTGAGAACTTGCTTTTAATGAGGCTTTGGGTATGAAACGCATAGTTAGTGTTATTATGGAATATTGGCCTACCCATGGGCACTATTGCCTTCTGGGGGACCCTTGTCCCGCAAATTTGGACAGTTGACCACACCTTTAAATTAGTCATAGGTATTAGCTGAGAGGTCATGGTGCTTAGTGAGAGGTTGTGTGTGGCGATAGTACGGTTTTGAATTTTTTCTTCTTATACAAATTTCTATTTCACAACGCCTTAACTACAGGTGTGTACACAATTAGCAGTTGAAATGGTACATTTTACATGTGTGCATTTCAGAACTCTTAAAATGTTTTCAGGTGAAAGGTTGACCACAAAAATGGGAGTGTAGACATTTTATTTGTTACTCTAAGTTGATTGGTCTTTGAGATATTGCTTGAAACCTGATAATACTTATTATTAGATAATTTGCATATTTTATGCTAATATGTTTTCATGATCTTGTTATTATATATTTTATTGCAATCTCTGCCTATGAAAACCATAGACATTTTTTCTAACTTGATTAATTTCTGAGATATTACTTGACACGTAAATTTACGTAGTGGCTGCCTAATTTGCATATTTTATGCTAATTTATTATTCTGATTCCAATTAGATATATTTTATTGCATTCGTTCTCCATGAAAACCGTAATGATAGACACATTGTTTAGGATTCTAACTTGATTATTTTCTGAGATATTTCTTGAAACTGGATTTTCGGTAATGGCTGCCTAATTTGTATATTTTAGTATATTTAGCCCCAACAGCTTGAATGCAAACAACCGGATTTGAATATGTCCATATTCAGATACTTCAAAAATAACCACCGTGAAAAATCCCCAGGGTAACAAACCTGTACTAATTTGATGAGAAAATATTAAAGATGGCCGCTATGAGCCGGATTTTTTTTGAACTTTATAAAAAAAGGAATGGAGTCTAGGAATTATCACTAACGTTACTATGCAGTATTTTGAATATTATGTATATCGGATTTTAAAGCTTTGAAGTTTTCAGGATGAAAAAGTCCTAATTTGACGAAAAAAATTTAAAGATGGTCACTATCACCCGGATATTTTTCCGAACTTTGTGAAAGAGTGATGCAGTCTACGAATTGTTACTAATAGGCAGTATGTTGAATGTTAAGTATATCGGATAAGCGGCTTTGAAGTTGTGACAAGGTAATAATTTGATGGAAAAATATGACCCGGATATTTTATAGAACTTTCTAAAAAATATTGGAATTTGGCAATTAATTCTAGGCCTACTACATGTACTATGCAGTATGTTGATAACTGTGTATATCGGATAAGCGGCTTTGAAGTTAAAAGGGCTGACAGGGTGACAAGGTCCTGATTTCACTAAAAAAAAGATTAAAGATGGCCACCATGACCCAACTATTTTACCGAATTTTCTAAAAAAAATGATACAGTCTAGGAATTATTACTGCTATGCAATATGTGGAGCACCAAATGAATCTGGGAAGCTATTTTGTAGATATGAGGGTGACAAGGCATGGCTGTGGCCACACTCGGCGGCAGGGGAAGCCTTTTTCTATTTTTTCTTTTTCAGCGCGGGGACCGTCTTTATACGTCAGATTCTGACATATAAAGATGGTCCATTGAAAGAATTAAAACAATTATAATGGCCGTAGACCACTAACAAATGTATTCAAATGAATCGGAAAGAGCTGACTAAGATGGGTATGATAATTTAAAATTATATATAAAAACCCTTAGGTCTCCATGGTTTATGCAAAAATAACTCAGCGCTGTAAGGGTTAAATAGAAGCAGACAATTCAGCAGGACAAGGGTTACATTTAGAAAACAAGAATGTGATAACGTCATGCTATTTATGCTGTAATATCATGTTAAGGTATTGCAAAAAAGCTGTAGTAAATGTATTCAGTGGATGGGTCAATGTTGGCCCAACGTCAACGACGCTGGATCAACAACAAGCAACCATTGGTTGAACGTCTTGTGTTGAAATTAATAAAAAAACGTCGCAGATAGCCTACTCATCCTCATCATATCAGTATAATTTGAAATGAATGTAAAAAATATAAATCAAATCTACAAAATAAAGTTTAATAAAAAAAAATATATATTTCGTAAAGTGAGTGTTTACAACTATACAAATTGTATGTGGCCTATGTTTTATTATTATGATACGATAATTACGCACATTCGTCATGCTCTCCTGGCATGTATTCGTACATTTCTGTATTATATATGTATATATTTATGCAGATCCTTTGAAATAAAACTATTGTCTATTGCCGGGCCGGAGCTGGGTCAGTTACTCTCACACCTATTTTATTATTTTATTTGGATAGATATTCTTTTAAATTGTTGCAGTGATTTCTTTGAGTTGGTCTTCAATTTTGAGCAGATTTTTTTTGAAACCTTCTCTTGGTATTTATTAACAAGAAAATAGTGAAAATTAGTGGCAAAAGCCAGATTATTTAATTTATTAAGGTATATGACATGTTTTTTGCAATCGGTGGCCCATAATTATTATAAAATTATAATGCCATGCAGATTCCCGCTGTGAGATAATACTCATCAACTAACAGAAAACAATGTCACACTAATAAATGTGGTCTCACCACCCTAAATAAGCCGAAATCCAGGGAGGTGTATACTAATGATGGAATCATCACACAAAATATTTTTAATGCGGCTGTTCCAACCTCTATTGAAACAAAATAAAATACAAAGAAGTAATAATTTTGTGAATATTTAATAAGCCCACGTTATCTTCTTTGTCAAGGATATCAGATATAACTGTTTCATGATAACCTCGCAGGGATACAGTGGGTTAAAATGATGTGTGTCTGTTCTGTGAAAGAGAGCACGGATTATAGCCCAATTTTAACAGTATTGACTTTTTTACACTCTAGGGGGCGTAGCTCAAAATCTGTCTGGTAACCATACCCATAGCGGGCCTGTTTTCGAACAAGGACATCTCAAGCTTTATCCTGATATGTCACACTAAATATCTAATAGGGTGAAAAATGGTGAAATCGGCCTGCGGAATTGAGGCAGTTTACATGTGTTTCAATGGGACTGGCATTTGGGGTGGTGAGACCATCAGTAGACACAAGGGGTTTGCATGTTCTGGTCCTTTCTTGACATATTCCAGCTGCTTGATAAAAAATCTGCAGCTTGATATCTATATTTTATTGAGTTTTACTATCGCTGTAACAATCTAAGTGTAATAGTTTTGATTAGAAAGTATATAATTGGTGAATAAATGGGATAACCATGTCTAGAAAAGACCAGAAGAGGCCGTGTTTTGGTGATATAAGTCATAGATGGAATGCCTGGATGGTAGTTTGATTGTCATATGGGCCCAAATGAAAATAAAAAATAGTGAATTTAAGTATGGATGCTACTAATAGCAGTCCATTCTAATAAGTGTGGCATATTTCAACAACAATTTTCGAAATACAAGGTAACCATGACGACTTTGTGTGACGAAATAGAGGCGGGAATAGCCACTTCATTTAACTGTTTTATTCAATGTTTTATTCATTTTCATGATATCAATAATTATTCAAAGGGCTCCGAGGGCAACAGTTTTCAATATATTTGCCTAATTCAAAAACAATATTGTTCAGAACACCTTCAAGCATGATACCAGGCCGAAATAAAATAATCAAAGAAAATTATATCTCTACATACCAGTAGACACAAGGGGTTTGCATGTTCTGGTCCTTTCTTGACATATTCCAGCTGCTTGATAATGAATAATGATAATGTGATAACCATGTCTAGAAAAGACCAGAAGAGGCCGTGTTTTGGTGATATAAGTCATAGATGGAATGCCTGGTTGGTAGTTTGATTGTCATATGGGCCCAAATGAAAATAAAAAATAGTGAATTTAAGTATGGATGCTACTAATAGCAGTCCATTCTAATAAGTGTGGCATATTTCAACAACAATTTTCGAAATACAAGGTAACCATGACGACTTTGTGTGACGAAATAGAGGCGGGAATAGCCACTTCATTTAACTGTTTTATTCAATGCGACTTTCAAGGAAACCAGGCCGATTTTCATGATATCAATAATTATTCAAAGGGCTCCGAGGGCAACAGTTTTCAATATATTTGCCTAATTCAAAAACTATATTGTTCAGAACACCTTCAAGCATCATACCAGGCCGAAATAAAATAATCAAAGAAAATTATATCTCTACATTGGTCTCACCACCCTAAATAAGCCGAAATCCAGGGAGGTGTATACTAATGATGGAATCATCACACAAAATATTTTTAATGCGGCTGTTCCAACCTCTATTGAAACAAAATAAAATACAAAGAAGTAATAATTTTGTGAATATTTAATAAGCCCACGTTATCTTCTTTGTCAAGGATATCAGATATAACTGTTTCATGATAACCTCGCAGGGATACAGTGGGTTAAAATGATGTGTGTCTGTTCTGTGAAAGAGAGCACGGATTATAGCCCAATTTTAACAGTATTGACTTTTTTACACTCTAGGGGGCGTAGCTCAAAATCTGTCTGGTAACCATACCCATAGCGGGCCTGTTTTCGAACAAGGACATCTCAAGCTTTATCCTGATATGTCACACTAAATATCTAATAGGGTGAAAAATGGTGAAATCGGCCTGCGGAATTGAGGCAGTTTACATGTGTTTCAATGGGACTGGCATTTGGGGTGGTGAGACCATGTCGGTAAATTAGGGTGAAATGTGATATTTTTAAATTAGGTGAACTATGACGTCATATTTTTCCTGTTTTAGCTGCTATTTTATTTCGCTATAGCAACTGTTACTAGAAATGCTGCACTTTCCTTTAGTTGTGGTTACCACAAAAACATCTGTCGTTTTATCAGAATCATCATGTTTTAAAGACAATATTATTGGATACCAAACAAAGTAAGTACCCAGTGTTTGCTAGTAACGATGTATTAGGGCATGATTATGTATGTTTGGATTTTGTATGAGTTTCACACCCCCACTAAATCTATTATTTTAGTTTTTACCGTCTGATGTTTGTCTCTCAAAATTGTCAATGGCAATGTCAATGTCATCGCGGCTGATTATGATACAGTATTATAATTACGACGCTATAATCAGTCTATTATTATCATAGACATAGAGTAGACATAGTCATAGCTGCTTGTCTGTATTATGCCTACCATACAGCTTTTAATTTAGGACTTAAAAATTAAGTTATTAAGGCTCAAACAGCAAAATGGCATCTGTACCAAGGAATGTAAAACTGCTCTATAAACAAAATGGAGACCAAACGTTTTTTAATAATTTGAAATCACCATAAATCCATTAATGTCTGAGAGCTACCTCTCCCCGCCTGGACTCCGTACGGCCGTTTAATCTATATAATTATAATATAATGCTTTGCTTATTTTAGTGCGGGTATCAACTTTATTCGTCAGAATCTGACGTCGACAAACGACAGATTAAATTGAATAGTTCAGATTTATGGGGAATCAGTTCCTTGTTGTGATTCGCAAGTTAGGCCCCTATTACAATCAATTTATTTTTAACTTCAGATGCCGAATCAGCTTGTAACAATAATGAGAAGGTTGACAAGATCAATGAGGATAAGAAGAACAACTAATCGCTATGAAAAGTGAGCGTCAACAATTTGTATTAACATTATTTAAAATAAGAAATATTTTAAATTTAATTGTTTGCTGTTGGAAATCCCACATGATTATCATATTGTCACATATTACAATTCTAGTTACAAATTATAATTATATAACTATGATATTTAAGTATATAATATAATATAATCTCATTCTGACTGGTTTCAGATGTTTTACAGATTGCAGAATGATGAGCACCATGGGCATGGCGATGCCGTCAGAGGTATGACTATGATACTCGTTTGTAATTAAGTATCAGATACATGTATTACCAGAAAGCTGTAGATTTGTATGTCCATTGTGCGAACATGGCTAGCCCTACATTATCTACGTTATCTTGGTAGCAGTATCTTCCTTATCAAACAATGCAATTTATTGTAAGATAATATTAATATCAATAAAAGCAGACAATTATATTTCATACAAGATGATAATTACACCAACACCAATTAAATAATTTTAAATTTAAAACCTCTTCTCTTCAACACAACTCCGAATCTAAATGCATACACATAAAATACTACTATTTTATAATACTATTTTAATATTTATATATTTCTGTTAACAGAAATAAAGCAGACGGAGACTTCCGGACAGAGAATCAGAGATTTCCCAAAGGTGAGACAATTTATAGAATAACTTGACTGTGTCACTGCTTGTTATTGTATTTAAATTTGAAATATTAAAGTAATAGACTCTCTCTAGTCATTATTATTTTCCACGTTAATCACAAAGTGGTAATCTGAGAATAAAGTGGTAGACACCTCGACACTACGTCATGTAGTTTCTACGAGCATTAACATGTTTAGCAGTTATTGATTATTTCCATTCTTTTAGCGGCAAGCACGATTATATCCGTTTATAATTTGTTTGATTAGTCGGTTTAGATACTTTTAATGAGAACCAAATGTGTGTTTAAATATCAAGATTTACAAATGTTTATTCCCAAATTAAACAGATATTATATTAGTCATTTCCATCCACTTTTCTCATTTTCATCCACTTGTCTCACTTTCATCCACGTGTCTCACTTTCGTCAACTTGTCTCACTTTTATCCAATTGTCTCACTTTATCTACTCGTCTCATTTTCATCCATTTGTCTCATTTTCATCCACTTTTCCCACTTTTATCCACTTGTCTCACTTTCATCCACGTGTCTCACTATCATCCACTTGGCTGAAGGATTATTATTAAGAGACGATAATATACTACTTCACACAGCAATATTTTAGGAACATTTCATTTATTATCAGGACTTATTGTTTCATAATCTTTCATTCTGTTTTTTTTTTTAGATAATTATTCCGCTTCAGGTCCAATCATACCAAGATATGATGGCGGAGCGCCTGAAGCGATGGGATGAAATGCTGGAGAGACGAGCCGAGAGGATGAGAATTCGAAGCAAATGGTTCATGGAGATTACGGACAATTAATTTTGTGTCATTGTTATTCTATTGTTAAATTTAATTACTGTTTTTTATATAATTGTTTTGAAGCGGACTTTAAAAGCGATTGTTTTTTTTTTAAATTTATTGTTGGCCACTTCAGGGATTCCACCTCTTTAGGATCACTCCAAGTTCTACTTATTTTTTTGTGGGAACTCCGTTTGTTTGTGTCGGCACCGGTTGTTGACCAAGCAACTGATGCGGGAGTGATTCTATTGACTAGATTTCCCTGAAGTGGCACAATTTACCAAATTTGTCATTCAAATGGTACTGTATCCATCAATTTATCCTTGTTTTGTATATATTTAAATTATTACATATTATGTAAGATTATCATATTGATTATTATTGTAAGATTATGGTGATATTATAATATAGAACTACAAGAAATAAATTATGTCGCATCCGCTTTGCATAATATACGATGTTCCTGTGTTTTTTGTCTTTGAAAACTAGATATCATATGACTAGAACAAATAAACACATCTCCGATATAATATAGATGTCTCTATGTCGATCCATCAAAATACACCTGCAAATAACTGTCGTCAACCATTGTGTTTTAACTGAATTACACACGAAAGCTTTTCAGATCAAAATGAGTGAACCTCAAAATCTTTTCTAAATTTGAAAAGACTACTCCATAAAGTAAAAAAAATAATTTAGACACGTCAGATAACACGTAGAGAATGTATACTTCTTAGAATACTCCTCCATAAGCAAAGTAGTCCAGACACTTGCTTACTCATGGAGATACAATTTTATTAAGTTTGGACGCATACCTACATCCAAACTTATTGAATTTACAACGGATCTTTCTTCTTTTTATTATTATAACCCTGGACCGATAATTGAAAGTATATTTCTCCATGAGTTTTTACCCGACTTGCAATTTTAACACACTAACCTTTGAATATGCAAGAGATTCAACCGATAGCGTTTGAGTTATAATAGGTTAAATGTTTCTGGATATCTGCGGTTATAATACATTAGCCTCGCCCTTATTATTGTGGTCGCTCACTCATTTTTGCATGGATTTAATAAAAAATTGACAAAAACTTTGCATTGTACCAATGCGATCAATCACACTTATAGAAATCACAATTATAGACTCGGAGCCAATTCGATTTACACGGATTCGGGATCAATTTGACTTATTTTTAAATCATTTTTAGTGGCTTATAACTCCCAAGAGTTTTAAATATGTTTAAAATATGTTTTTTAATCTTTAATATTTTTTGTAATAAATATATTTGAAGACAAGAGGGGTTTTAATTCAATTATTGCGGTTTAGATTATTGTATGATTTCAGTAGTAGGCCCTACTTGCAGCAGTGCTGACCATTCCCCTGGCCATGGCTTGTAGAAACAGTCTAGCCTTGTTTACCATACCTCACCATACAAAAATTAAACCCGTTTTTTTATCCACTTGGATATCATATTGGTCAGCAGCTGTTATTGTTTGAAAAAAGGCCAAATGTGAACAACCAGATGCAGTGATTACCTCGCTAGACACGGACAACACGTATGTGTATGTGGTGTATTCAATCAAATGGAATTTTTAAGCACGAATATCAACCATTGCTAATTTCTGTATATTGTTTAGCTCTACATCTGTAAAAAATATACATATATATATACAATATATTATATCATATTACATTGTCTCAGTCTAATTGAGATGAACAGGTCGACTTTTATGTAGGCTATGCTATGCAAACTGGAATGGTAAGGCTCCCACACACCACAAAAACTGTGCCCGATTGCTTAAGACGCGACGGTAAACTTAAACAATCGGTGCGGTGTCGCTAAGACTGAACATGTTCAGTCTTAATCGTGGCCAGTCTTAGCCGTCCTTACGGTGTTGGATGTCGTTCGACGCGATCGAACTGTCTGTTTATCCAACCAGAAAGTAGCATTAAGTCATGTGACTTGCAAGTCATGTGACCTGATTTATCCCCTAGAGGGCCTACACGGTCACCACTAGGATCGCTACAATAGCTTACAACGCAAAATCGGTAAAAGTCTTTCTGGTGTTGCATGCTGCCGTCGTAGAACCATCTTGTCTGCGATTCTCTAAAACTCACCTCGACGGTCGCGTTTTAAGCAATCGTCGAAAGTCTTTGCGGTGTGTGTATATATAATAGTTGAAATGGATTACTAATCGGATCAGCACATAAAGTATTCAGTCATCAAATTCATGTTTAAGTCTATCTGAAATGAACAGGTATTCTGATGCGACGTTTGAGGAATATGACAGAAGTGAAATTAAAAAGACAGGAGCACCCAAAAAAAAATCCTTATTGCTCATTTAAACATCAACGGCATGAGGTAAAAATTCTACGAATATTTTCTCGCTTTTGTGGAAACTAAAATTTATGACACTTTTCCCGATAAACAATTCCATATAGACTCAACATGTATCGGAAAGACAAAAGTAAACATAGTGGTGGCCTCCTAGCCAACACAAAACTTTTGTATAACATTTGTACAACGGCAACATTGTACAAATGTTATGCAAATTTTGTGTGTGTACTGGGCTATTGACGTATATAAGATCTGATAAACCATCCCGCCAGAGAGAAGATCTGGAACCTGAGAACTCTTATCATTGAAGCGATGCTGAATAATCAGAAATTTAATGGAGTTTTGTGACCTATTATAATTCATCAAGTAAAATGAAATGAAATGAATCGGACTTTAGGCCACCTTTGTGCACTTGGCCAGGAGAATCTCCTGAGGATGGTGAGATGATTGAGATGACACTGTCCTCCAGACACAGGATTCGAGGCCTGGCGGTCTGAGGCCGAGCACGCTACCCACAATACTGACTTTCACACGTGGATGGGGAGGAAACATTTTTTGTTTCTTTCAAACCGCCGAGACCGGGAACCGAACCCCGAACTCTGGCGTGAAAGGCAGCGGTGCTAACCACTACCCTAGGGCCCCCGCCCCAAATTCATCAAGTACGTCTGATGCTGTTTTTAAAAGACATTTTCAGTAAAATATTAGATAATTTTACTGCTCATTATTCAAACTATTGTATAAATGTTGCAAAAAATATTGGTCAGAATGAAAATATTGATATTAAAAAACACTCTAGCGTTCTTGAAATTAGACAAAACCCCGAGGGTAGCAATATCCGGTTCCAAATGTTTGAAATTCCGAAAACATTAAACCCAAAGAAAGCAACTGGATGAGACCAAATTCCACCCAAATTACTAAAACTTCTTTACAAATTTCCCTAGTTATTTCAAACATAATTACAAATCATCTCACGCTGCTCACCCTTATGAAAAATTGGCGTAAAGATCTTTTAAAAAATCACAGAATTGATTCGATATTGATTGACCTTAGCAAGGCTTTTGACTGCATGCCACATAACCTTTTGATCGCAATATTCAAAGCTTATTGTGTTCAGGATCAGTCAATCAAAATTATTATATCATAGGCCTACCCCTTAGGTCGTGAGCAGCGTGTCCGGATAGGTAACGTACACAGTTACATTAGGGGCGTGCTACAAGGTTCCGTTATTGGTCCAGTTTTCTTTAATTTATTCATAAATAGGTATTTTCTACTTGATTAAACCAGTACACGTCCCAAATTATGCAGATGACAACAGTCTTTCCTTTGCACATCCAAATTTCCAATAGTAAAATCATCTGTCGAAGCCGAGGCAGTGAAAGCTATAATGGTGGATTTCTATAAACTTATAGTCGGCTACATGTATGAAAAAACACCTTACCCTGAAAAAATGTTTCAAAAGGTTTCTCAACTGTTTATTGTAGTATCAGGTGTACTTAATAACATATCAAAAGTTTACAAAAATCTAGGCATGCAAAAAGTATAATTGCCACAAAATAATTAAAATTCCAATTACATGCCAATTATTCATCCGAAATGACTCATTTCATGCCGTTTAATATGGTATATAGCATATAACTTGGTTGATTAGAACATCAACGACAGACGTTTATATGTAACCCTAGCCATCAGGCCTAATTCTAGACGGGTTTGAAGGTATCTTCATATACATGTAAGTGGTCAAAACAGTTCGTCCCTATTTTTTTTACTGTATTTTGTACATATAAGTACAATTTGCACATGGGAAACTGTATACCAACTATCACATTTTTGAATTCACATATTTGAATTACAAGTAGTATAATTGTACTAAACCGATCATATCAAGTTGGGCTGTTTTATAAGCAGACGTTGCCACAATGATAGAATTATCACTTGAAATTAAATCAAATATCAACTGCACAGCATGCTGTTCACGCCTATATATTAAAATCACTTGCGATAGGCGTTTTGTACAAAAGTACAAAAGTATTCTTTGAAAAACAAAACAATCATCGACGTAGTTGAATTCTTAAGTATGACACTTATCATGATATTGTTATTAGGGTACAACTTGTTTGTTACGGTTCGAGTAAGAAATCGGATTAATATAAGTAGGTCGCTTTTCAATCAGAGTAAAGTGTTAATATGCAGCCTAAATATCCGATATTGTACCCCTGATCTCAATAACAACTGAATGATGTTCGGTGATTAGCTGATCCTCGCTTGTCTTTAATTGGTCTGGATTATTGTTATACTTAGTTCAAAGACTTGTTCTGTATGTCAAAGGTGATAACTGAACTAGTATAATTATCTCGATACATATTTGCCCTCTAGCCCCCAAACTTGCCGAGTTATAGAGGTTATGCAAAAGCGAAATATACCGTCATAGCAAATGAAATGAATGGGATTTTAGACCAACTTTGTGCACATATAGGCTAAACCGGACCAGGAGAACCTCCTGAGGATCGTGAGATGAATGAGATGACACTACCCTCCAGATACAGGATTCGAAATACATATAATGTTATTCAAATCTTTTGTGCTATGCCGTAGTTCTTCGATTGACGTTATCCGCATAACGTATTGAATGTGAACCACTAGTGAAGTATTACCAAGTGCAGTAATACATGTAGGAAGAGCATAGATACTTATAATATCAAGTGTGGCACTTAGAGAACAACTATATAAAGTGCAAGCAACCACATCTCGTCATTCAGAAAAAATCGCACCAGAAAAACTACACCAGATTCTATCAGTTTTGCCAGACCAAGAACAATCTCTAGATATGCTACTACAAATATGTATTTTCTTCAGCTTGGCAGTTTTGGTACGTAATAAATATGTTCGCTACCGATATTTGTTCACATAATTATACTTTGACAAACTAAAATTTTAATTTATTGCTGATGTAATGTTAAGTTTTATGGGCATATATGGCTAGATAGTTTTATCGGATAAATCACAATAGTTTTATCTGATTTTATATTGCGTTGAAGTGAAGCTATAAACATATGGGTATCAACAAATTTTAACATGTGTGTTAGAAGCATTTATTCAAGTAAGTATACATAATAACATCCCTTAATAACAGTTACTAATATTACTCTATACATTTTTTTTGCAGACTGCAGCCCAAAACAAAGTGGTTGTAACAGCTATACGGGTGAGTGAGTCATTATCATGATTATAGATTTTGTAAAAAAAACTTTTAAGCAAATACAAATTATTTTATATGCTAAATTTGCATAATTAATTTGATGATAATACTGTGCACCCATCAAACATGATACACTGAAACAATGTTGTTTTAACGTTGGCCCAACGTCTTCGACGCTGGCCTAACATTAAAACAACATTGTTTCAGTGTTTCTCGTTTGCTGTGTATAAACACTTAACACAATTACTACTCCTCAGGCCGACCCATACTACCAGCAGTCACCAGAGTTGACGTCATCTGTTTGTGTAAACCGTCAAGGATTTTTGGTAGATCTTCTAGACAGAGTAGCACAGATAGCTGACTTTCAGTATGAATGGAGGCTGGTTCAAGATGGACGTTATGGTGCTCCTTTAGAGAATGATCAGTGGTCTGGAATGATTGGAGAAGTACAGAGAGGAGTGAGTTAAATACTTAATTTTCAATATTAACATATTATATATATCTGTGTAGATATACTTTTATTTTCCATATATATACGTATAGGTATCAACAGTTATTTTCTATAATATCCGTGTAGATATCAGCTGTTATTTCTTATAACTTTGTGTAGATATCAACTGGTATTTTCTATATATCTGTGTAGGTATCAACTGTTATTTCCTATAAATCCGTGTAGGTATCAACTGTTATTTTCCACACATCCGTGTAGGTATCAACTGTTATTTTCTATACATCCGTGTAGGTATAAACTATTATTTTCTATATATCCATGTCAGTGTCAACTATTCTGTGTATTATTCATGCTTCAGGAAGCGGACTTGGCTGTGGCACCTCTCACTATAACAGCAAACAGACTGAACGCCGTAGACTTCACAGTTCCATTTATGAGTTTTAAAAGGGTGATGATATATCGTCCATCAGGACAGAACTTCACTTCTGTTTCACAAGCGCTAGAATCAGGTATTAAAGTTGGTGTCATACAGGGTGGAAGTACGTCAAAAGCCTTGATGACATCATCAGTGAACTCTCTGAGACAGTTGTGGAAATCTGTAGAGAATTCTGGATCATATGGTCAAGCTGAGAATATAGAAGAAGGCGTAGAAAGAGCACTACAGGGGAATTATGGATTTATCACTGAGTTCCCTTTGATTAACAAGTTCATTCAGCAGAACTTGTACCAGCTGACTACTCTAGAACTCCCCCTGTATGAGCAGTTTCATGGTTGGGCAGTGAGCAAGGGCTCGTCACTTGGTGATATTGTTAGTAAGGCTATTCTGACTCTACAAACCAATGGAGAACTTGATGTGATGAAAGCCAAATGGTGGCCAACTAAATCTGACTAATTTGAGTCATTTGAAATGTAATGCCACAGCGCTAAATAGTATACCCTGTTGAAAATAAAGTTTATTTAGGTATTGCAAAAAAAGCTGTAGTAAATGTATTCAGTGAATGGGTTAATGTTGACCCAACGTCAACAACGCTGGGCCAACAACAAGCCAACATTGGTTGAACGTCTTGTGTTGAAATTATTAAAAAAACGTCACAGATAGCCTACTCATCTTCATTATATCAGTATAATTTGAAATGAATGTAACACATATAAATCAATTGTACAAAATAAAGTTTATTGAAAAAAATATATATTTCGTAAAGTGAGTGTTTACAACTATAAAAATTGTATGTGGCCTACGTTTTATTATTATGATACGATAATTACGCACATTCATCATGCTCTCCTGGCATGTATTTGTACATTTCTGTATTATATATGTATATATTTATGCAGATCCTTTGAAATACAATTATTGTCTATTGTCTATTGCCGGGCAGGAAATGGGTCGGTTACTCTCACACCTATTTTATTTTTTGTATTTGGATAGATTATTTTAAATTGTTGCAGTGATTTTTTTGAGTTGGTCTTCAATTTTGAACAGATTTTTTTCGAAACATTCTCTTAGTATTTATTAACAAGAAAATAGTGAAAATTATGGGGCAAAAGCCAGATTATTTAATTTATGAAGGCCTATGACATGTTATTTGCAATCGGTGGCCCATAATTATTATAAATTTATAATGCCATGCATATTCCCGCTATGAGATAATACTCATCCACTAACAGAAAACAATGTCACTCTAATAAATGACGGTAAATTAGGGTGAAATGTGATATTTTAAAATTAGGTGAACTATGACGTCATATTTTTCCTGTTTTAGCTGCTATTTTATTTCGCTATAGCAACTGTTACCAAAAATGCTGCATTTTCCTTTAGTTGTGATTACCACAAAAAATATCTGTCGTTTTATCAGAATCATCTTGTTTTAAAGACAATATTATTGGATACCAAACAAAGTAAGTACCCAGTGTTTACTACTAACGATGTATTAAGGCAAGATCATGTATGTTTAGATTTTGTATGAGTTTCACACCCCCACTAAATCTATTATTTTAGTTTTTACCGTCTGATGTTTGTCTCTCAAAATTGTTAATGACAATTTCATCACGGTTGATCATAATACACAGTATTAATTACGACGCTATAATCAGTCTATTATTATCATAGGCTACCCGGTATGACTGGGCCGCCTAACTCATTTACTGCGCGAGGCCCAGTCACACTGACCGCCATTTTGTTTCCACAGCCAGCTGTGTAAAAACGACACTGCCATGAAATCGAGACGAATATTTCAAGTGCCTACGAAAACTAGGCCTATTTCAACAGGCGTTAACTTTTTATTGTATTAGAACCATTACATTTAAAAATGGAGGTCACTGTGTCAGAGCCTTGCGATGTCATCAGGGTAATCATAGGCATAGCTGATGTCTGTAGTATGCTTAACGGTACCTGTGCAACAGTCCTCTCATGGCTTTTCACTGACAGCCAGCGAATTTACGCTAGAGACGGATTTTCTGTCTATAGTATGCCTACCAATGTACCATACAGCTGTTAATATAACCCTTTAAACCCTCACGATGCATTAAAGCATCATGATTATTTTACATCTTTGAAAACAAACTTAATTTTCCTACAACCAACGGTTTTAGAACAAAAATTTCCAATGAACAGGTTGATCAATACATGGTGATTTTCTTTAATTTTTAAACCAAATCAAATCATCTTCATCCACTACAAGTAGAACATTGCGGCAGCAATTCGCGGCTTGTAGAGGATGAAGATGATTATGGTAAATTCAGGCTTGAAAGTTGAAAGGGTTAAGACTTAAGACTTAAGTTATTAAGGCTTAAACAGCAAAATGGCATGTGTACCCAGGAATGTAAAACTGCCATATAGGCTATAAACAAAATGAACCAAACGCTTTTTCTAATTGAAATTGAAATCACCATAATTCCATTAATGACTGAGCTACCTCTTTCCGCCTGTACGCCGTACGGCCATTTAATCCATATAATAATAATATAATGCTTTACTTATTTCAGTACGGGTATCAACTTTACTCGTCAAAATCTGACGTCGACAGACGACAGATTACATTGAATAGTTCAGATTTCTAGGGGCTCAGTTTCTTGTTTTGATTCGGAAGTTATTACAATCAATTTATTTTTAACTTCAGATGCCGAATCAACTTGTATCAATAATGAGAAGGTTGGCAAGATCAATGAGGAGAAGAAGAACAACTAATCGCTATGAAAAGTGAGCGTCAACAATTTGTATTAAAATTATTTGAAATAAGAAATACTTCAAGTTAAATTGTTTGCGGTTGAAAATCCCACATGATTATCATATTGTCACATATTACAATTCTAGTTACAAATTATAATTATATAACTATGATATATAATTATATATTATAATATAATCTCATTGTGACCGGTTTCACATGTTTTACAGATTGCAGAATGATGAGCACCATGGGCATGGCGATGCCGTCAGAGGTATGACTATGATACTCGTTTGTAATTAAGTATCAGATATTACCAGAAAACTGTAGATTTGTATGTCCATTGTGCGAACATGGCTAGCCCTACATTATGTACGTTATCTTGGTAGCAGTATCTTCCCTATCAAACAATGCAATTTATTGTAAGATTATATTATTATCAATAAAAGCAGACAGTTATATTTCATACAAGATGATAATTACGCCAACACTAATTAAATAATTTTAAATTTAAAACCTCTTGTCTTCAACACAACTCCGAATCTAAATGCATACACATAAAATACTACTATTTTATAATACTATTTTAATATTTACATATTTTTGTTAACAGAAATAAAGCAGACAGAGACTTCAGGCCAGAGAATTAGAGATTTCCCAGAGGTAAGGCAATCTATAGATTAACTTGTCTGTGTCACTCCTTGTTATTGTATTTAAATATGAAATAGTAAAGTATTAGACTCTTTCTAGTCATTATTATTTTCCACGTTAATCACAAAGTGGTAATCTGAGAATAAAGTGGTAGACATCTGGACAGTACGTCATGTAGTTTCTACGAGCATTAACATGTTTAGCAGTTATTGATTCTTTCCATTCGTTTAGCGGCAAGCACGACTATATCCATTTATAATTTGTTTGATTAGTCGGTTTAGATACTTTTAATGAGAACCAAATGTGTGTTTAAATATCAAGATTTACAAATGTTTATTCCCAAATTAAACATATATTATATTAGTCATTTCCATCCACTTGTCTCATTTTCATCCACTTGTCTCACTTTCATCCACGCCACCACGACCCACAACTTCAAGGGAATGTAAATATTTAAAAAAATCACTTGGCAGCTGAAGGATTATTATTAAGAGACGATATTTTTGGAACAGTTAATTTATTATCAGGATTTCTTGTTTCATAAGCGTTCATTCTGATTTTTTTAGATAATCATCCTGCTTCAGGTCCAATCATACCAGGATATGATGGCGGAGCGCCTGAAGCGATGGGATGAAATGCTGGAGAGACGAGCCGAGAGGATGAGAATTCGAAGCAAATGGTTCATGGAGATTACGAATAATTAGTTTTGTGTCATTGTTATTGTATTGTTCAATTTAATTACTGTTTTTTATATATACTTTTTTTAAGCGGATTTTAAAAGCGATTGTTTTTTTAAATAATTTATTGTTGGCCACTTCAAGGATTTCAACTCTTTAGGATCACTCCAAGTTCTACTTTATTTTTTTGTGGGAACTCCGTTTGTTTGTGTCGACACCGGTTGCTGATCAAGCAACTGATGCGGGAGTGATTCTATCGACTAGATTTCCCTGAAGTGGCACAATTTACCAAATTTGTCATTCCGATGATACTGTATCCATCAATTTATCCTGTTCTGTATATATTTAAATTATTACATATTTTGTAAGATTATCATATTGATTATTATTGTAAGATCATGATTATATTATAATATATAACTACTATATCAAATAAATTATGTCGCATCCGCTTTGCATAATATACGATGTTCCTGTGTTTTTTGTCTTTGAAAACTAGATATCATATGACTTGAATAAACAAACACATCTCCGATATAATATAGATGTCTCTATGTCGATCCATCAAAATACACCTACAAATAACTGTCGTCAACCATTGTGTTTACTGAATTAAACACGAAAGTTTTTCAGATAAAGATGAGTGAACCTCAAAATCTCTTCTAAATATAAAAAGACTACTCCAAAATGTAAAAATAATAATTTAGACACGTCAGATAACACGTAGAGAATGTCTACTTCTTAGAATATTCCTTCATAAGCAAAGCAGTCCAGACACTTGTTTGCTCATGAGATACAATTTTATTACGTTTGGACGCATACCTACATCCAAACTTATTGAGTTTACAACGGATCTTTCTTCTTTTTATTATTATCATTCTAGGGCCGATAATTGAAAGTATATTTCTCCATGAGTTTTTACAAGACTTGAATTTTTCACACACTAACCTTTAGATATGCAAGCGATTCAACCGATATCGTTCGAGTTATTAATAGGTTAAAGGTCTCTGGATATCTGCAGTTATAATACATTAGCGTCGCCCATTTGCTCTATGCGCAACGATTGTTAGCAATTCGTAAGGTATTGGCAAACATTCGCAGTGCATTTGCAATATATTCGTAAGGAGAGGTCGAGGGATGACCGATGTGAAAATATTCGCTATCTATTCTCAATTTTTGGGCGAGGTCACTGCGAGTTTCAAAGATTCATATTCGCTATGTTCGCTAGCATATTCGCCTATGTGTGAGTAGCAATAAACTTATAGTCGGCTGTATATATAAAAAAAACACCTTACCTTGATAAAAAATGAATAATTCTCAAGACGGTGTCCAAGATGGCCGCCAAATCTTTAAAATTCCAATTAGATGCCAATTAATGACCCGAAATGACTCATTTCATTACGTTTAAAATGGTATATAGCAATATAATAACTTGGATGACTACAACATCAACGACAGACGTTTATATGTAACCCTACCCCTCGGGCCTAATTCTAGACTGGTTTGTATATAAGTGGTCAAAATATAAAGCTCGTTCCTATTTTGTTACTGTGGTGTGGGCGAGATAATGGGGTTGGGGTACACGTGGGGTAACAGTGGCCCACAGCCTACATATAAGTACAAGTTGGACATGGAAAACTTTATATCAACTAGCACATTTCTGAATTCACATATTTGAATTACATGTAGTATAATTTTACTAAGCCGATCATGTCAAGCTGGGCTGTTTTATAACCAGACTTTGCCAAAATGGTGGAACTATCACTAGGAATTAGATCAAATAATCACAACATGCTGTTCACGCCTATGTATTTATGCTACTTGAGAAAAAAATCATAGATGTAGTTGGTATCTCAAGTATGCCACTAATCATGCTATTCTTATAAGTGTATCACTTGGTTGTTACATTTGGAGTACGAAATCAGATTATTATAAGTATATCGCCTTTCACTCGGAGTTAAATGTGAATATTCAACCTAAATATTTGATAGTGTACCCCTTATTTCAATAACAACTGAATGACGTTTGGTGATTAGCCGATCCTCGCGTGTCTTTAATTGGTAAACTGCTACACTTGGTTCGAAGATTTGTTCTGTATGTCAAAGGTGACGACTACCCGGCAAACGTGAGACGTTGGCCAAATGTTGGCTTACTGTTGGTCCAACGTGGTAGACGGTGAGCCAACAGTAATCCAACGTTTGACCAACGTCTCATGTTTTTCTGGGTACTAGTATATCTCGATATTTATGGGTGTCTTGGAAATGAAATAATGATGATATCCTGTATATTTATATCATTTTAATTTGAAACATTTTAACCGCATTGGATTGAATTTTAACATATATATATATATTATATGTATTAGATATAAGAATGTTAGCATTCGAAATAATTTAAAATTATTTGAAAAATGGAAATATGCCGTACCCCCAGCAAAGACAAAACATTTGTATAACATTTATAAAACGATGGCCCAACGTATTCGACGTTGGTCCGACATTATACAAATCTTTTGTGATATGCCGTAGTTCTCTGAGTGACGTTATCCGCATAACGTATTGAATGTGAATCACTAGAGAAGTATTACCCAGTGCAGTAATACATGTAGGAAGAGCATAGATACTTATAATATCAAGTGTGGCACTTAAACAACAACTATATAAAGTGAAAGCAACCACGTTTCCGTCATTCAGAAAAATATCGTACCAGAAAAACTACACCAGATTCTATTACTTTTGCCACACCAAGAACAAACTCTAGATATGCTACTACAAATATGTATTTTCTTCAGCTTATCAGTTTTGGTACGTAATAAATATGTTCGCGACTCATATTTTTCACATAAATATACTTTGACAAACTAACATTTTAATTTATTGCTGATGTGATGTTAAGTTTTATGGGCATATGGCTGGATAGTTGATCGGATAAATCACAAAAGTAGTATCTGGATTTTATATTGCATTGAAGTGAAGCTATAAACATTTGGGCATCAACAAGTTTCAACATGTGTGTTAAAAGCATTTATTCAAGTAAGTATACATAATAGCATCCCTTAATAACAGTTACTTTGTATTACTCTGTGCATTTTTTTGCAGACTGCAGCCCAAAACAAAGTGGTCGTAACAACTATACGGGTGAGTGAGTGATTATAGATTTTGTAAAAAAAACTTTCAAAGCAAATACAAATTATTTTATATGCTAAATTTGCATAATTAATTTGATGATAATACAGTGCACCCATCAAACATGATACACTGAAACAATGTTGTTTTAACGTTGGCCCAACGTCTTCGACGCTGGCCCAACATTATAACAACATTGTTTCAGTGTATCGTGTTTGCTGTGTATAAACACTTAACAAAATTACTACTCCTCAGGCCGACCCATACTACCAGCAGTCACCAGAGTTGACGTCATCTGTTTGAGTCAACCGTCAAGGATTTCTGGTAGATCTTCTAGACAGAGTAGCACAGATAGCTGACTTTCAGTATGAGTGGAAGCTGGTTCAAGATGGACGTTATGGTGCTGCTTTAGAGAATGATCAGTGGTCTGGAATGATCGGAGAAGTACAGAGAGGAGTGAGTTATTTACTTAATTTTCAATATTAACATATTATATATATCTGTGTAGATATACTTTTATTTTCCATATATATACGTATAGGTATCAACAGTTATTTTCTATAATATCCGTGTAGATATCAGCTGTTATTTCTTATAACTTTGTGTAGATATCAACTGGTATTTTCTATATATCTGTGTAGGTATCAGCTGTTATTTCCTATAAATCCGTGTAGGTATCAACTGTTATTTCCTATAAATCCGTGTAGGTATCAACTGTTATTTTCCACACATCCGTGTAGGTATCAACTGTTATTTTCCATACATCCGTGTAGGTATAAACTATTATTTTCTATATATCCATGTAAGTGTCAACTATTCTGTGTATTATTCATGCTTCAGGAAGAGGACTTGGCTGTGGCACCTCTCACCATAACAGCAAACAGAATGAACGCCGTAGACTTCACAGTTCCATTTATGAGTTTTAAAAGGGTGATGATATATCGTCCATCAGGACAGAACTTCACTTCTGTTTCACAAGCGCTAGAATCAGGTATTAAAGTTGGTGTCATACAGGGTGGAAGTACGTCAAAAGCCTTGATGACGTCATCAGTGAATTCTGTGAGACAGTTGTGGAAATCTGTAGAGAATTCTGGATCATATGGACAAGCTGAGAATATAGAAGAAGGCGTAGAAAGAGCACTACAGGGGAATTATGGATTTATCACTGAGTTCCCTTTGATTAACAAGTTCATTCAGCAGACCTCTTACGAGCTGACTACTCTAGAACTCCCCTTATATGAGCAGTTTCATGGCTGGGCAGTGAGCAAGGGCTCGGCACTTGGTGATATTGTTAGTAAGGCTATTCTGACTCTACAAACCAATGGAGAACTTGATGTGATGAAAGCCAAATGGTGGCCAACTAAATCTGACTAATTTGAGTCATTTGAAATGTAATGCCACAGCGCTAAATAGTATACCCTGTTGAAAATAAAGTTTATTTGATTTGATTTGAAGCTGTATTGAATGTATTAAACAAAATATAGTGATGATAACGTGGTTGTTTTGTGCCTATTTAATTATTTGCCGTTTTAGTTTACACTTACGCCACTACAAATTAAATAATTTACAATTGACATGTGAACTGTTTAATGAAATGTTCAATAAAATATACACAAATGATGCAAATACAGATAGAACGCAAGGTATCTGCCATCCAGATTAGGCGCAGTCTTGCATCTGGTACATATAAGTTGACTAAATCGGCAGCATATGAACAAACGTGGCTCAATGTTTTGATCTAAAAAATGATTATTTTAAATCAGCATTTTCTCTTTGGAATGGAAATACTAATAGTATAGTAGTAGCAGTATAGTACATCATAGTTAACCAATAAAAAACTGACTCAATCTTTCGCCGTGGGATCAGCTCGTTATTTAGTTGCTGTTTAGATGCATAGCATGCCGTGTTAAATTTGTCTGTTTGCACTGAACACAGTTGTAACTTCAGCACCACCATATTAATTGCTGTCGCCATTCTCACTTCAAAGTCAATAAAAGTGGCCTCGTTTTTAAGTGGGCTCCTAAGACGCAATGCTAATTCAGAGTATCCTTATTATATTTTGAACTCCGATTAACAAAGAAAGACGCTAAACACCATGCCATTGAGAACGCAACAAGAAGCGCGACTCTTTTGGAAGGGACATGACATGATGACAAGATAAGGCGAATGATTGCAATTTGCACTGATTACAATGTTTAAATATTCAAATAACATTGTATGACTTATCTCATCATCACTAATCCTTGACGTGATCCAGTCTGAACTGTTCCTCTTAGTAGATCCAACCAGCGCCGGTCCCTTTAGTGGATCTAGCTCTGGTTCTCTTAGTGGATCCAGCTAACGCTGGTCCCCTTGGTGGATTTAACCGGAGCTGGTCCCTTTATTAGATCCAAGCGGGGCTGGTCCACTTAGTGAATAATGCCAGTACTGGTCCCATTAGTAGATTCAGTCACAGCTAGTCCTATTTTTAGAACCAGCCACAGCTTTTCCCATCAGTGGATCCAGCTACAGCTGATCTCATTAGTGAATCCAGCCGCAGCTGGTCCCTTATAGTTGATGCATGTCTCTCCCATTAGACTGTAACAGTGTGAATGATTCTTTTTTGTTCTTGGGGCTGGTCCGCTTTTTGAGTCCTTCTATGATCTGGGACTGAAAAGAGGTGGTCCGTGTCATGAATCGCGGGTCGGTCCGCTTTTCTGAATCTAATAATACATTTTGTGAATGGGGAGAAGATCGGGTCTGGCTAAAGGTGGTCCGTATTCCTGGATGGTCCGTTTTGTTAGGCGGACCGATACTGGGTCTTCACTGTATATCGAATAAGCTGCTTTGAAGTCAGGATGTCAAGCCTGTCCTAATTTGATGACAAAAGATTAAAGATGGCCGCCATGACCCGGATATTTTTCTGAACTTTCTAAAAAAGGAATGGACTCTAGGAATTAATACACACGTTACTATGCAGTATTTTGAATATTATGTATATTGGATTTTGAAGCTTTGAAGTTATCAGGGTGACAAGGTCCTAATTTGACATAAAAGATTAAAGATGGCCGCCATGACCCAGATATTTTACCAAATTTTCTAAAAAAAAATGCTGCAGTCTAGAAATTAATACTGCTATGCAATATGTGGAGCACCAAATGAATCTGGGAAGCGATTTTGTAGATATAAATAAGTATAAGTATAATGACTTCTATAGCGCCAGTATCTCTCAACAATATCGAGACTCAATGGCGCTGTCCATAGTCGGAAAAGGAATTCATCATATGACGGTCGGTGTATGCTCAGATTTAGGATGTAGGTAGAATGTAAAAGGTGTGTTTTTAATTTTTTCCGAAAGATAGTGACTGATAGTGACTGATTTTGCTTCACGTATTTCAAGAGACAATTTATTCCACAAGCGCGGTGCGGCAACAACGAACAAGGAATGGCCGTAATTTCTTTTTGACCGCGGTCCGGTATGTAATAACTTTGTACTTTCGGATCTCAGTGTTTTGCTGGTGTTTCCCGAAATGTAATAAATCACTGAGATATGAGGGAGTACCCATGAATAGTGATTGATATGTCAGAAGGTTCAGTTTAAATTTGATACGTGATTTAATAGGTACCCAATGCAGTGATTTGAGAAGGGGCCTAGACTCAGAAAGCCTACTTGACCTGGTCACTACTCGGGCAAGGCAATTCCGTACACGCTGCAAGCTTGTTTTATATTTTTCGGAACAACCGAACAACAACGAATTACAGTAGTCAAGGCGACTGCTCACTAGAGCATTGGCTAGATAAATTGCAGTAGCTTTATTCAAATGAATTCGAATATGTCTAAGATCTCGAATATGATGGAAAGCTGATCTTCAAATATTCGAGACATGTTTCTTGAATGAAAAAGCTGGATCAAAAGGCACTCCCAGGTTTCGTATGGA
Organism: Flabesymbios commensalis; assembly: GCA_964017125.1. Taxonomy (NCBI): domain Eukaryota; kingdom Metazoa; phylum Annelida; class Polychaeta; order Terebellida; family Flabelligeridae; genus Flabesymbios; species Flabesymbios commensalis. Next base: position 90,578,780 of record OZ024904.1, on the reverse strand, counting down.
GTCTATTTCGGCAAAATTTTGGAAAAATATGATAATTTTTTTTACTTTGAGTTAAATGATCAATGATCATGAACTCTGTCTTACTAGGATTAAGTTTCAGCATGTTTTGATAAATCCAAACCTGGATTGCCAGCATACAATTTTGTAAACCAATTAAAGACTGTGTTATATCTTCTGCAACGAAAGATGTGTATATTTGTGTATCATCAGCTTACTTAAGACCAAAAGCTGTTATTATTGAACTGAGAGGAGTAGTATACATAGTAAAAAAGTGGACCCAACACAGAGCCTTGCGGAAACACCACACAATAACAATTGCAGAGTAGAAAGTACATCATTAACTTTAACAAGCTGAGAGCGACCGGTCAGGTGGGATCGTTGGGCCGCCGACGATGGCGGGGGATCGGCCTCGGATCAACATTGGCTCGAGGTCTCGTGTGTTTATTTGTTGTTTCCTGTGACTTTTATTTAATATATCCGTAATCATGGTAATCAGCTTGTACATTCATCATCATCATCATGTACTGTATATGAGGGATTCTATAATTTTAGGCACCAGTGATGATATTTTCCTTGATTTATGAGATTGTCTGAATATTGTCAAAAATTTAAACACATGTCAACTTAGCTTTGTTTATTGACATAGCGTTGTCAGCAGAGCTTAATTTCGATTTTAAATGCTTATTTTTATGAATTTAAATTTTTCTTACAGTTATGGAGAGACTAATTTACCGTTATGGAGAGACCAATTTATGTTACGGAGTATTCTTCAAACTTAAATTTCTCAGTGATCCTTCTACAAAAGTATACAATATTTAACAAGTAGTTGAACATGGCTATTATAATGTTGATCACTTAATTTAGAAAGAATCACTTTATGACAATAACCCTTAAATAATGAAATAAGAATTACTCTTCGTTACGATTTTTGTCGTTATGGAGAGTAATAATGACGAACATTGTCTCTCCATAACGGCAATTATTTCTGTTATGGAGTGACAATAAACAAATACTAAATATCGATGCTAACACAATTTAAAAGACAAAAAGAAAAGTTACTATTTCAACAAGTGTCATTTGTTGGTTAAAATACCAAATTCATAAAGGTTTATATCTATTTTTAAATGAGTAAAAGGGTAATTTGTGACTACTTTTTCTCTCCATAACGTTTTTATTTTTGTTATGGAGAGACAGAAAATACGCGTTATGGAGAGACGTTTTTTTTACTAAATCGTGCATATCATCTATGTATTATGCTATACTATGATTATTTTTGTTTTTTTCAAATGAGGTTGTAGTAGGCTTGGAGGTTGTAGGGTGCTTAAAAAAGTTTAATAGCAGTATTTATGGGTAATAATCGCGTTATGGAGAGACGTTGAATTAAAATACTCACCCAAAGACTTGCACGAACCTTACATTATTTCTAAACAAAAACACATTTATTATCCTTTTTTTACGATTCACTACATGAAGGTCTCGCGCAACTGTTTTGCACCAGACAAGTTATATTTTGGTCAGAAAAAGTATAGAAATTACCTGAAAACTATAAGCGTTATGGAGTGTCGCTGCAACGTGGGACAGACATAAAATGCATAAAAAGTGGTAAAATAATAAAATTATTTTAAAAACTTGTGTATAATCTTATAGATAAGGTTTTGCACCAACATTATATTAGAAACAAATATAATATATAATACAGGAAGTCTAGAATAAATCACCTGTTTATGTTGGATTTAGAATGTGGGACAAGGCTTTTTGGCTAAAATTGGCTAAATTTACATAATATTTCTCTCAAAAAGCACATTTATGTTAGAATTTTTTGAGTTGTAATATTGCTATATTGTAAAATAAAGGTCAATCATTGCATTTATGTAATCAAAATAAATCTAAATATTCAATAATAAATATTACAAGGTGCGGACAGTGCTGGGGCTTAAAATTATAGAATCCCTCATATGTGTCATTATTTCATGGTAAAAAAAGGTCCGTTTGAGTGGAATTTCCACATTTATATGCTGAATCTGGGAAGCGATTTTGGAGATATAAGTAAGTATAAGTATAATGACTTCTATATGAGGGTGACAAGGTATGGCTGTGGCCACACGCGGCAGCAGGGGAAGCCGTAGCCCTTTCAGCACGGGGACCGTCTTTATACGTCAGAATCTGACGTCTGTAGACGTCAGATTCTGACGTATAAAGATGGTCCCCGTGCTGAAAGAATTACGACATTATAATGACCGTAGAACCATACCGTAGGTATTTAAATGAATCGGAAAGAGCTGACTAAGACATTTATGAAGATTTTAAATTAAAAAAAACTTTAGGTCTCCATGACCAGTTCATGCAAAAATAATTCAGCGTTGTAATGGTTAAATAGAAGCAGACAATTCAGCAGGACAAGGGTTACATTTAGAAAACAAGAATGTGATAAAGTCATGTTATTTATGCTGTAACATCATGTTAAGGTATTGCAAAAAAGCTGTAGTAAATGTATTCAGTGGATTGGTTAATGTTGGCCCAACGTCAACGACGCTGGACCAGCAACAAGCCAACATTGGTTGAACGTCTTGTGTTGAAATTAATAAAAAAACGTCACAGATAGCCTACTCATCTTCATCATATCAGTATAATTTGAAACGAATGAAACACATATAAATCAATTGTACAAAATAAAGTTTATTAAAAAAATATATATATATTTCGTAAAGTGAGTGTTTACAACTATACAAATTGTATGTGGCCTACGTTGTATTATTATGATGCGATAATTACGCACATTCATCATGCTCTCCTGGCATGTATTCGTACATTTCCAGGGGCGTAGCCAAGGTTATGAACATGTGTACGCACAACGCTAGGGGTATGGATTTACAGAGCTTTTCTGAAACGAGGAGGGAGTGGATTTTCCCTAATTCATGACTGCCATTGGGGGAACCCCCGTACCCACTGTGCGCGGCTCAGCGGACACGGAGGAAAAATTGAAAAAAAGATCGCAAATGGTGGCATCTGGTGGTATTTGCGGTAAAGATATTGATTTGTTTTTTATGATATTTTTGTAAAATTTCAAAATTGAATACGGCAACACAATTAAAAATTGAATTATATCGAGTTATAATATAATTTAAATCATTTTACTCAGTGATTATAGATTGAAATTTACTGATGCTTTTCTGTCAAGTACGATTATCCACAGATAAGCTTTCTTTAAACAGACATGGCGGATCCAGCCTTTAACTGACAGAGGGGCGCGCCGAATTTTTGAACAGCAGATCTAAGAATTAAATAAGAAAGCCGATGCTTTCTTAGACGCAAATTCGTCTACTATGTAGGCTACATAGTGTGTTTGTAAGCACACATAATAGCTAAGCTAGACCTTCTGTGATTGGTCATAAGGGGGCCACCATTCAATCGCCAGGGAGGGGGGGGGGACTGGAGTATTTTTGAAATAAATATTTTGAGACTGAATTTTCATGAAATAAATAATTGTCTGAAGGACATGTAAATAAATATTTAATGTCCCTCATTTTTTTAACCATACATAATTAAATTACGCTTACTTTGGGATCCAATTTTGTGGACTGGAAAAAGATATCGAAGAAAGTCAAATAAATATTTTGCTTGAGGCAGAGTGTGAAATAAATAAAATATTGCAGATAGGAGGTGAAATAAATAATTTGTCCAGTTAAAAAACCCCTCCCTTATAACAGTTATAATCCAGGCCTTGAAGTAATGATATAGGCCTACAAACACTAGGCCTACTCTAGACCAGGTGATCCCCTCACTGATGTAGACACAGATCATTCACACGTAGGCGGTCGCCCCTAGAGGCTAGAGTATGTGGAGGGGTTAAAAGATGAAATAACTATTATTTTTAGGCATATATATCTATATCCATGATTTTCATTACTATGCCAGCTGCCAGACAGTAGGGTAGGTACGCCCAATATGAGCATGGTCCTAATATGAGCATAGGCCATATTTCTTATACTACATATCACCAAGCGGCAGTACTGTTGATATCAATTAACAGTAACCCAAACGTAATTAAAATAATGCAATGGTATGTTAATTTGAGTGGAATGACATTTCACAAAGAGCAGATCAAATAAATGATGCTAAAAAAGCAAATTTTGTAGTATGCTAAAAGTGATGAAAATTATGAAAATACAGAGTATTCAAGTCATGGCGAGTTTTTGCTGCACAATAAACATGTCGGCTTGTCATAAATCGTGTGATAATCAGGTTAATTCATGTTGAAGATATGGAAAGCCATCACGAACAAAAAGTGCATTATGTCCTGATATGAGCACCCACGTTTTTCCTAATATGAGCATATGCTCATAATGGGAGATTTTAGGGAAATATTGTGATTTGTTATGTTAATTGGATATATTTTCAATCAAAAAATTTATGCATACTCAATAATGGTATTAAAGGTTAAAAAAATAGTCAAAACATGTTAGGATGAAAACAGGTATGCTCATATTAGGGGCTCCCGGTTTGTGGTGCTCATATTAGGCGCACCCATTCTGATATGCAAAATTTCAGGATTTTATTTGTCTATACAAATTTTAAATGATCATATTTTGAGTTGATTTGATATGCCTACGTACGCTCAGCAATGCCTTGTTTCACAATCGAAAGCTTTTTTCACAATCAAGTTAATGATTATTTTCATATGGTCGTATTTTGAATTAATAGTCTTAATAGTTAACATACATGCTCATATTAAGATAGGTAGTGCCTATTATGAGCCATTTAGCACAAATATTATTTTTGTTTTATATATTTATTTTTGCATGGAATCAAGAGAGAAAAACAGTTTCAGTTTAAGAGTATGCATATGATATTATATACATCAATTTAAAATGTCCAGAATATAATAAAGTTACTGGTGGTTGTTTTCCTTAAGGTGCTCATACTCGGGCACTTCCCCCTATACAAAACAAACTAACCTTATATTACACATGCAGGCTATATATAGCTTACGAAAACGTTATTTGATCATTATTTCACTGTCTTACCTGCATGGTCACATGATTCGCTGTGATAGGCATAAATCAAATCAGCAAACATGAGATGATCAACCAATATCGTTTTAATGTTGTGCCAATGTCGTAGACGGTGCACCAACATTAGAATAACATTGGTTGAATGCCTGAGATATCCATACACGAATAGATGTTGCAGTCTACCATTTAACATAGTGCGGTGCAGGTACAAAAAGAGATCGTTTAGAATTTGCTAAAACATAACTGCCACTCAATAAAGTGGGACGTTTCTTTGGACGCTCATATCTAAGACTTGCCTCGAATAATCAGGTGAATAAAAGGTTATTTTGTATATACATCGAGCGCTCAGTTCATTTGTAAAAGAAACAGTAAAATGTTATTGGTATTTTTCCACCTTGGGGTGGATATCGATCTCAGTGACTGCCTGGTTGAAAAAAGTTGATTCTCCCGGGTAAAACGAATGAAGTAATCCACGGCCCACATCATCACGGTGCATGGGCTTGTCCACGGCAAGTTTAACGGCACTATAGTCTGAAGTCATATAGGTGCACTAGGATCATTTTAATTTTCAGTTAAAAAGTGATCAATGCCATCATTTGTGGGGGAAAACAGAAAAAAGGCTAAAAAAATTACCTCTTTTTTCGCGCGGCCACCTATGTCGTGAATTTGTGACTGTCGATTGAAAATTAGAGAAACATTTATTGCATTTGAATCCTACTTTTTCGGCGTTTTACGCAACATCACATAAAGTAGCCGAGTAAACACGGCACTGGGCGAGCGCAGCGAGCCACACGTCAGCACTACACATAAAGGATAGAAGTCGTTTTTTGGACTGCATACATGTAGGCTAGTCTATTAAGGGACGCACCATTTGATTTCTGGGGGGGGGGCCTAGATTATTTTTGAAAAAAAATGTTTGTTTTCAAATTTCTGTAAAAAAAAATATATGCTGAACACTTGTAGGCCTACATAAAAAAAAATTATGTTGAAAGATTGTGCCTAAAAAAATTGTTGATAATTTCAATTGTTGATAATTTTTGAAGAGGCTCATCAAAGTGGAATTTAAAATAAACGACTAATACAAGGAATAATTGGAGCGCAAAATATTTCTAGGAAAATTCTCAAGATCACTACAAGGTATTATTTAGCAGTGAAATTGGACGCGGCTTTACTGATGTATATTTTGTTTGTTTATGGTCGGCTCTTTGTCTATCAAAGAATGTGATATTTTTCTATTTTTTGGCGAATCTTTAGAGCGGGTTCGGATATTTCCGAACACCCAAGCCTCTGCACTTGATGTCTGGTGTCCCCATTTGTCTATCAGCTCCCCACGTGACATCAGTTGATGAATGAAACTATGATTGATGACGTAATTAACCACGTGCACGGCCATTCATGAATCTGAAAGTTGTACAGGAAGTTGTAGTACCCAAGGTAACGGCGGGTATACTCGAAATAGAGGGGGTAATGTCGAACACCAAGTAGGGTAGACCTATAATCGAACACCCACCCATTTTTTAATCTAAAGAGAAAATAACCAGTTTAGAAGCAGGAACATGCGCAGTATACTCAAATATGATACAAATAGAATCAATGCCAATTGTAATTCGTCCACAAAAAAAAATATAAAACAAAAAAATATTAGGAAATCCACTGTTCGAGATTACCCAAATCTGTTGAAATCTGAGATTTTTTTTCATAGTTTCCTTAATATTACATTTCAAAACCACATAGTAACGTCACAACCGTTTGCAGGCCTACAAATCGCTCTATTGATGTATTTCCTTTCGCAATGACGCATTCGCTGTGAAACTGTGGTGTAGGCCCTATAGGCCTAGTGCTCGTAATTAGACGAAACCAAATTAATTGATGGGTCTATTTCCGAACACGTCCGAAATGATAAGGCTATCATGACCATTGCCTGGCGAGCCCCGCCAATTCTATTTTTGGCCGGGTATTTGCCAAGGTTCTTAGTCACGTGACCATCATGCCTGTGCTATTGAGGCCAGTGAATAAGTTTCTGGGTCAAGTCATAGGAAATGCGTCAAAGGGGAAATACAATACTGTGAACAACTCTTCATCCGGGGAAGTGACCTTTCAAAAATGTCTGAAATCGGGGATTACCCTATTTTCATCTAAAAATAGCAACAAGTCACAAACATTCGCCACTTGGGCATACCAGAGGCTACATGAAGCTCGGCCACGCCGCGTAGTGTGGCTCTGGGAACCAGAGTATCATGACCAAAAATTATTTTTGATGTTTTTATATCTAGGAGGTGCATTTCAAGGTACATTTTCCCACATAAATAATAATTCCAGGATTGATAATACATATCATAAATAGACCATTACCTTCCGTGTAATTACCTTAATTTTTAAAGATTTGTCTACTTTACGACATTTTGAAAGTGACTTTTTAAAATAGCAAAATTAATGGATATGAAATTGGTCCATAATAACAGTGCGTGACAGAACAGTCACGCACAACGGGCAGCTCTGCCTGACACAATTTATTCATGTCTAGCCAGCAACGGGATGAAATATATTGGCAATGTTCGGAATGTACCCCCCGTTCGGAAATACCCGAACCCGCTCTACCACATAGTATTCAAGTCATAGTTGTTTGCGTCCTAGTTTGAAGACAACAGATCGCCAAATGATGCGTACAGATTATGCTGCTTCTAGAATGAAAGGTGAGTCAAAATAAATATTTATTAAGTAGACCCTTGAATACAGCCGCAGTTACTGTATGTATGTCAGAGACTGACCTTCATCAAGGTCAGTGCATGACATTTGTCAACATACTTAATTAAATATGAACTGTCACAAAAAAATGTTGTTTTTTTTTCCAGGGACAAAAAAATGTTTGTTCCAAGGTCGGTGCTAAAAAAAAAATTGTGTGCTAATTTTTCAGAAAAAAAAACATAACTGAAAGTAATAATCTAGGCCCCCCCCCCCCAGAAATCAAATGGTGCGTCCCTAACTAGCTTCTTTTTTTGATAGGGTCATATTTTTTTTTTCATCTCCCTTACAATGTGTACGCACGTGCGTACTGGCGTATTCACTCTCATAACAGTGACGCCTCGGAGCGTTGAGTCACTGTACAAGAGTGAAACTGGCGTACGGCTGGCTACGCGCCTGATTTCTGTATTATATGTATAAATTTATGCAGATCCTTTGAAATAAAACTATTTTGTTTCGCTATAGCAACTGTTGTAAACCAGAAATGCTGCACTTTCAGTTGTGGTTAGTCTACCACAAAAACATCTGTCGTTTTATCAGAATCATCTTGTTTAAAAGACAATATTATTGGATACCAAACAAAGTAAGTACCCAGTTTCTACTAATAGCGATGTATTAAGGCATGATTATGTTACATAATTATTATTATTATGTTACATAATGTATGTTTGGATTTTTTATGAGTTTCACACCCCCACTAATTTCTATTTTTTTTAGTTTTTACCGTCTGATGTTTGTCTCTCAAAATTGTCAATGACAATGTCATCACGGCTGATTATGATATAGTAGGCTAATATGAAATGGACGATGTCCAGAGAGCCCACGGCCAAATCAATTAGTCATTTAATTATTACTAGGGGAGGGAGGGGGGGGGGGGCTGTAGTTTTTTTTTTTTGGGGGGGGGGGGGGGTGACGTTTCTGTCCAACCTGTGGAAGCTGGTCCAAGATGAAAGTTAGCTTTTCGGTATCCACTCGATCAATTCTCAAGCGATTTTCATGAAATTTTGTGAACCCTATTTTGTAAAATATTTCAAAAGCTAGACCATTTCACATTGACATGTAGTAAATTTATAATAATGACGCCCCTCTTTTCAAACCCATTAACTTCATTTTGGTGGTTTATTCTCAGAATTGTGTTAGATGTCAAGTGGTCTAACTTTTCAAATTCTCACTGGAATTTCGTGGAATTTTCATGAATGTTGTCAAATGATTTTTTTTTAGATAAGAATGGTTTCAAAATTCCGTAGAAATCGCTTGCGAATTGACTGATCTATACCCGGTTAAGCTTACTTTTATTTTGGACAAGACTCCACCAGGTCCCAGGTAGGCAAACATAAGACTTCACTAGGCCTATGGTCTAGACTACTATAAAAAAAATATATAGCTACCATATACCCGTATTATATACGGGTATATGGTTCCTATACCCGTCACATTTTAACGCACCCACGTTAAATGCAACAGGCGTGAAGTTTTTGTTTTAACGTTACATGGTTTAATATATTTTTAAATAATATCTAGGTTAAAGTCCCATATAGATGTACTTGTGCCCATTAAAAATAAATAGGTTTTTTAAAGTTGCATATTTTAAATAATAGTAGGATTTTTCTCGATCAAAAATATGTCATAGTATTTTTTTTGTAATTAAAAAGACGGTGTTTTTTTTTTAGTTGAAGCTGTCAACTAGGCCTAACCCTCCGTGCGTCAGCGGAGCCTGTGAATACTCAACTAGGGGGCCTACAGACATGATAGACTAGGGCCTACCAGTCCTGTATAATAGATGTATCAAAATTGGTCTGAAGGTAATTTAGGCCTATGTATTCCAGTAGGCTAGGCTAACGTTACTCTAGAAAAAAAGATTTGGGCCTAAAAAAGGTCAAAACAAAAGTAAAAAAACATTTCATCTGTGGTTCATTTTGGTCTCTCTGTGGATAGGATAAGTAAATTATAGTGTCAGTGTCGATAGGCTGAGTTATATAATTTTTTTAATAGTCTAGGTGGCAATAAACATCACGCTGGTTATACTATATAGGCCTTAGTACGCCCCCTATTGCCCTGGGGGCCTAGGCCTATGCAATATAAGGGGTGTTCATTCATCTAGCCTTGCGGCCCAACTTCCCTCACTCTCCCATACTATTTTGAAATTTAGCCTAGGGCGGCCTATATTCATAAATAGTTCAACGTAGTAAGTCTGTGAAACAGACTATGGTACATGTAGGCCTAGTAGCCTAACCTAGGCTAGGCCTAGGCTACTATAGGCTAGGCTCATACTTATAGGCCTACACCTCAGCGATAGGCTATTATAGTGGGGGCTCTTAGGTAATTGGGTGTGCACTTCTGGATAAAATTGTAAATTTTGGCACACAAATAGTTAAGATATCGCTGTACAGGAATTTTGATGGAAGCAAGTTGGTACGTCCACATTTTGGCCGCCATCTTGGTTTTCAAAATGGCCGCCACTTGGGACCTAGATTCAGCAATATTGCATAAAGGAAGACAATTAGAGAGCTCGTAACAAGCTGATTTTTTTATGAAAGAACCCTAGAGGTATCTAAATTAACATAGTAAACGTTCTAGAAAATCCTCTTCAAGCACTCTGACATATTCAAGATGGCGGCCAAGATGGCCGCCAGCGTATAGTCATATTTGATAAATAGCGTAAAATGATCGATTTTAGCTCGATTTTCTATTGTAATACACCATTTCAAATAGTTTCGTGGTCAGTAAAGCTATATAGACTATCCCCAGCAATTTCGAAAACATATTTTACCCTTTTATCCCAAGAGGCTTTTTTAGCGAACGCCCCTGCGATCTTTATTGGGAAAACATTTTTATTTATAATCAATTAATTAGGTATTAATGGTGATTTATATTGGTTTCAGTAATATAGATATATTAAAAGCACGCTTATTGGTCAATTAAGTAGTATTTTTAGTTATACAAGATGGCGTCCAAGATGGCCACCAGCGTATAGTCATATTTGATAAATAGCGTAAAATGATCGATTTTAGCTCGATTTTCTTTTGTAATAGGCCCTACACCATTTCAAATAGTTTCGTGGTCAGTAAAGCTATACAGACTATCCCTAGCAATTTAAAAACATATTTAACCCTTTTAGCCAAGAGGCTTTTTAGCGAAAGCCCCTGCGATCTTTATTGGTGATGTATATTGGTTTCAGTAATATAGCTATATTAAAAGCACGCTTATTGGTCAATTAATTAGTATTTTTAGTTATTCAAGATGGCGTCCAAGATTGCTGCCAATGTATGGGCAGATCTAAGAAATTGAGTAAATTTTTCAATTTGTTATCAATTTATTTTGTAATACATCATTTTAACTAGTTTCATGGCCTGTGAGTCCATCTAAAATACTCCCAGACAACGTTAAGCATATTTAGCACCTAACATGAGGGTTTTTAATTGGCCTACTAACCAAAAACTTACTCTGTTTGTCACATTCTGATCACATCGCTGGCTTAGGGAAGGTTGGAAAGATCATTTGAAGATATACTGCATATGAGCAGAAATGCATAACAATGTTATGTATTTCTGATGTAAGGGACATGGGATTGCATGTAGGGGATATTTCACTGCTTGCCTACAGTCCTCAATTGGGGGACATCGAGTATAATTTTTGTCTGAATGAAAACTATTATTTGAATGCATTCCCCTGGTAATAATGTCACCATACACATACTTTATCACAAACATTATCAGCAATGCATGTAACTTACGAATATACATGTGCTTTAATGCATGCACTGGTATGTCAATCAATTGCTGCTGGAAGGGTGGTGTATTTAGATATAATGACTATAGGGTGTCTACAGGGATATGGCGTGATAAAGGTCCTAGATACGGGTCTATTGGTAGAGAATACTTGATAGATTATTACCCAATTTAGTGCATATGGTCCTCAGGGGCTCTAGATGTACATTTTTGAGCTACTGTACTTAAATATGTTGCGCTCTTGTCCTTGGCATAACTTTGAAACTATTGGTTTAATGGACTAGACTATCACCAAATGTTGTACAATGATTCTCAGGAGCTCTAGATGTGCTGTTCGTGGTTTCCATACTTTGGTCCACTTTCTATACTACTTTGACATAGTTTAGTGTGTTTGACCTTGATGGATCGTTACAAAATTTGGTACAATCCAGTAACTTTAGGTGTATCTGCACCTTCGTTGGTATTTTCCTTTAGTTTACTTTTAGTATTGTACCTACGACTCAGTTAAGTGTCTTTGACTTGACTGTTCTTTTCTGGGACATATATGGTAAAATACTTGATCATGCTGATGGATTGCCACCATCATGTTAATCCTTGAGTAAATCGGGATGTAAAAATGTGATTTACTTTTGCACTTTCGTGTGACAGGTGGTATCGACGATGTTGTAATAGTCAGCGCTCTGGTGGCAATTCTTAAATATTGTGAATTCGTTTGACACATATACAGTAAATCAAATAGTAATAACAAGAAATTCAAAGAGTAAAAGTGAAGAAAATTAACATTGATGAGTTTTCTTCCAAAGCCATTCCCCATTTGAAAAGCCCTATATACACTGTCATCATAAATACACCACCTTTCCAGTTGCAATTGATCGACGTCGACATACCAGTGCATTAAAGCACCTGTATATTCGTTTACGTTACAAGTATCACTGATAATTTTTGTGATCCAGTATGTGTATGGTGACATTATTACCAGGCGGATACACTGATAATAAGTGGTTCCCTCAGGAAACATCACACTTACATGCAATATATCATCAAATGATCTGTCCAACACAAATCAATGTCACACCTGGAAAACAGCTGTAAAATGTTATGGGCCAAGTGGTTCACCAATTACATATTTGTCGCCAAATGAAAATCTCATTGTTAAGGTGTTAAATATTGCTCAACATTGTCTGGGAGTAGTTTGGATGAGCTCACAAACCATAAAACTAGTTGAAATGATGTATTACAAAAAAAAAGAAAATTGAGCTAAAATTGACGGATTTGCACAAATTCTTAAATCTGTCCGTACACTGGCAGACATCTTTCAAAATAGATGAGGGTAGGCTATATAGATTTACTGATCATATTTCAAATTGTCCATCACAAGAGAAAATTGAGCTAAAGTCTATCAATTTACGCAAAAAACATAAATCAGTTTCACACCCGAAAAACGGCTCGAAAAGTTTAAGGGCTAAGTGGTTAACCAATTACATTTTTGATGTTTTATGTCGCTAATTAAAAACTCTCATGTTAAGGTGTGTAAATATTGCTTAACGTTGTCTGAGAGTAGTTTAGATGGACTCACAAACCATAAAACTAGTTGAAATGATGTATTACAGAAGAAAATTGATATAAAATTGAAGAATTTACTCAATTTCCTAAATCTGCCCATACACTGGCAGCCATCTTGGACGCCATCTTGAATAACTAAAAATACAAATTAAGTGACCAATATAAGCGTGCCTTTAATATGCCTTTAATATAGTATTACTGACACCAACATACATCACCATTAACACTTAATTAATTGATTATACATAATAAAGTTGTCCCAATAGAAATTACAGAGGCGTTTGCTAAAAAGCCTCTTGGGATAAAAGGGTTAAGTATGGTTTCAAAATTGCTGGTAGTAGTCTATATATCTTTACTGACCACGAAACTATTTGAAATGGTGTATTACAAAAGAAAATCGAGCTAAAATCGATCATTTACGCTATTTATCAAATATGACTATATGCTGGCGGCCATCTTGGACGCCATCTTGAATATGTCAGAGTGCTTGAGAATGATTTTCTAGAACATTTACTATGTTAATCTAGATACCGATAGGGTTCTTTCCTGAAAAAATCAGCCTGTTATGAGCTCTCTAAGTGTCTTCCTTTTTGAAATATTGCTGAATATGGTCTCACCACCCCAAATGCCAGTCCCATTGAAACACATGTAAACTGCCTTAATTCCGCAGGCCGATTTCACCATTTTTCACCCTATTAGATATTTAGTGTGACATATCAGGATAAAGCTTGAGATGTCCTTGTTCGAAAACAGGCCCGCTATGGGTATGGTTACCAGACAGATTTTGAGCTACGCCCCCTAGAGTGTAAAAAAGTCAATACTGTTAAAATTGGGCTATAATCCGTGCTCTCTTTCACAGAACAGACACACATCATTTTAACCCACTGTATCCCTGCGAGGTTATCATGAAACAGTTATATCTGATATCCTTGACAAAGAAGATAACGTGGGCTTATTAAATATTCACAAAATTATTACTTCTTTGTATTTTATTTTGTTTCAATAGAGGTTGGAACAGCCGCATTAAAAATATTTTGTGTGATGATTCCATCATTAGTATACACCTCCCTGGATTTCGGCTTATTTAGGGTGGTGAGACCATATGTAGAGATATAATTTTCTTTGATTATTTTATTTCGGCCTGGTATGATGCTTGAAGGTGTTCTGAACAATATAGTTTTTGAATTAGGCAAATATATTGAAAACTGTTGCCCTCGGAGCCCTTTGAATAATGATTGATATCATGAAAATCGGCCTGGTATCCTTGAAAGTCGCATTGAATAAAACAGTTAAATGAAGTGGCTATTCCCGCCTCTATTTCGTCACACAAAGTCGTCATGGTTACCTTGTATTTCGAAAATTGTTGTTGAAATATGCCACACATATTAGAATGGACTGCTATTAGTAGCATCCATACTTAAATTCACTATTTTTTATTTTCATTTGGGCCCATATGACAATCAAACTACCAACCAGGCATTCCATCTATGACTTATATCACCAAAACACGGCCTCTTCTGGTCTTTTCTAGACATGGTTATCACATTTATTCACCAATTATATACTTTCTAATCAAAACTATTACACTTAGATTGTTACAGCGATAGTAAAACTCAATAAAATATAGATATCAAGCTGCAGATTTTTTATCAAGCAGCTGGAATATGTCAAGAAAGGACCAGAACATGCAAACCCCTTGTGTCTACTGATGGTCTCACCACCCCAAATGCCAGTCCCATTGAAACACATGTAAACTGCCTTAATTCCGCAGGCCGATTTCACCATTTTTCACCCTATTAGATATTTAGTGTGACATATCAGGATAAAGCTTGAGATGTCCTTGTTCGAAAACAGGCCCGCTATGGGTATGGTTACCAGACAGATTTTGAGCTACGCCCCCTAGAGTGTAAAAAAGTCAATACTGTTAAAATTGGGCTATAATCCGTGCTCTCTTTCACAGAACAGACACACATCATTTTAACCCACTGTATCCCTGCGAGGTTATCATGAAACAGTTATATCTGATATCCTTGACAAAGAAGATAACGTGGGCTTATTAAATATTCACAAAATTATTACTTCTTTGTATTTTATTTTGTTTCAATAGAGGTTGGAACAGCCGCATTAAAAATATTTTGTGTGATGATTCCATCATTAGTATACACCTCCCTGGATTTCGGCTTATTTAGGGTGGTGAGACCATATGTAGAGATATAATTTTCTTTGATTATTTTATTTCGGCCTGGTATGATGCTTGAAGGTGTTCTGAACAATATAGTTTTTGAATTAGGCAAATATATTGAAAACTGTTGCCCTCGGAGCCCTTTGAATAATGATTGATATCATGAAAATCGGCCTGGTTTCCTTGAAAGTCGCATTGAATAAAACAGTTAAATGAAGTGGCTATTCCCGCCTCTTTTTCGTCACACAAAGTCGTCATGGTTACCTTGTATTTCGAAAATTGTTGTTGAAATATGCCACACATATTAGAATGGACTGCTATTAGTAGCATCCATACTTAAATTCACTATTTTTTATTTTCATTTGGGCCCATATGACAATCAAACTACCAACCAGGCATTCCATCTATGACTTATATCACCAAAACACGGCCTCTTCTGGTCTTTTCTAGACATGGTTATCACATTTATTCACCAATTATATACTTTCTAATCAAAACTATTACACTTAGATTGTTACAGCGATAGTAAAACTCAATAAAATATAGATATCAAGCTGCAGATTTTTTATCAAGCAGCTGGAATATGTCAAGAAAGGACCAGAACATGCAAACCCCTTGTGTCTACTGATGGTCTCACCACCCCAAATGCCAGTCCCATTGAAACACATGTAAACTGCCTTAATTCCGCAGGCCGATTTCACCATTTTTCACCCTATTAGATATTTAGTGTGACATATCAGGATAAAGCTTGAGATGTCCTTGTTCGAAAACAGGCCCGCTATGGGTATGGTTACCAGACAGATTTTGAGCTACGCCCCCTAGAGTGTAAAAAAGTCAATACTGTTAAAATTGGGCTATAATCCGTGCTCTCTTTCACAGAACAGACACACATCATTTTAACCCACTGTATCCCTGCGAGGTTATCATGAAACAGTTATATCTGATATCCTTGACAAAGAAGATAACGTGGGCTTATTAAATATTCACAAAATTATTACTTCTTTGTATTTTATTTTGTTTCAATAGAGGTTGGAACAGCCGCATTAAAAATATTTTGTGTGATGATTCCATCATTAGTATACACCTCCCTGGATTTCGGCTTATTTAGGGTGGTGAGACCATATGTAGAGATATAATTTTCTTTGATTATTTTATTTCGGCCTGGTATGATGCTTGAAGGTGTTCTGAACAATATAGTTTTTGAATTAGGCAAATATATTGAAAACTGTTGCCCTCGGAGCCCTTTGAATAATGATTGATATCATGAAAATCGGCCTGGTTTCCTTGAAAGTCGCATTGAATAAAACAGTTAAATGAAGTGGCTATTCCCGCCTCTATTTCGTCACACAAAGTCGTCATGGTTACCTTGTATTTCGAAAATTGTTGTTGAAATATGCCACACATATTAGAATGGACTGCTATTAGTAGCATCCATACTTAAATTCACTATTTTTTATTTTCATTTGGGCCCATATGACAATCAAACTACCAACCAGGCATTCCATCTATGACTTATATCACCAAAACACGGCCTCTTCTGGTCTTTTCTAGACATGGTTATCACATTTATTCACCAATTATATACTTTCTAATCAAAACTATTACACTTAGATTGTTACAGCGATAGTAAAACTCAATAAAATATAGATATCAAGCTGCAGATTTTTTATCAAGCAGCTGGAATATGTCAAGAAAGGACCAGAACATGCAAACCCCTTGTGTCTACTGATGGTCTCACCACCCCAAATGCCAGTCCCATTGAAACACATGTAAACTGCCTTAATTCCGCAGGCCGATTTCACCATTTTTCACCCTATTAGATATTTAGTGTGACATATCAGGATAAAGCTTGAGATGTCCTTGTTCGAAAACAGGCCCGCTATGGGTATGGTTACCAGACAGATTTTGAGCTACGCCCCCTAGAGTGTAAAAAAGTCAATACTGTTAAAATTGGGCTATAATCCGTGCTCTCTTTCACAGAACA
Source organism: Flabesymbios commensalis (assembly GCA_964017125.1). Classification (NCBI taxonomy): domain Eukaryota; kingdom Metazoa; phylum Annelida; class Polychaeta; order Terebellida; family Flabelligeridae; genus Flabesymbios; species Flabesymbios commensalis. Next base: position 90,561,569 of record OZ024904.1, on the reverse strand, counting down.
GACACACATCATTTTAACCCACTGTATCCCTGCGAGGTTATCATGAAACAGTTATATCTGATATCCTTGACAAAGAAGATAACGTGGGCTTATTAAATATTCACAAAATTATTACTTCTTTGTATTTTATTTTGTTTCAATAGAGGTTGGAACAGCCGCATTAAAAATATTTTGTGTGATGATTCCATCATTAGTATACACCTCCCTGGATTTCGGCTTATTTAGGGTGGTGAGACCATATGTAGAGATATAATTTTCTTTGATTATTTTATTTCGGCCTGGTATGATGCTTGAAGGTGTTCTGAACAATATAGTTTTTGAATTAGGCAAATATATTGAAAACTGTTGCCCTCGGAGCCCTTTGAATAATGATTGATATCATGAAAATCGGCCTGGTTTCCTTGAAAGTCGCATTGAATAAAACAGTTAAATGAAGTGGCTATTCCCGCCTCTATTTCGTCACACAAAGTCGTCATGGTTACCTTGTATTTCGAAAATTGTTGTTGAAATATGCCACACATATTAGAATGGACTGCTATTAGTAGCATCCATACTTAAATTCACTATTTTTTATTTTCATTTGGGCCCATATGACAATCAAACTACCAACCAGGCATTCCATCTATGACTTATATCACCAAAACACGGCCTCTTCTGGTCTTTTCTAGACATGGTTATCACATTTATTCACCAATTATATACTTTCTAATCAAAACTATTACACTTAGATTGTTACAGCGATAGTAAAACTCAATAAAATATAGATATCAAGCTGCAGATTTTTTATCAAGCAGCTGGAATATGTCAAGAAAGGACCAGAACATGCAAACCCCTTGTGTCTACTGATGGTCTCACCACCCCAAATGCCAGTCCCATTGAAACACATGTAAACTGCCTTAATTCCGCAGGCCGATTTCACCATTTTTCACCCTATTAGATATTTAGTGTGACATATCAGGATAAAGCTTGAGATGTCCTTGTTCGAAAACAGGCCCGCTATGGGTATGGTTACCAGACAGATTTTGAGCTACGCCCCCTAGAGTGTAAAAAAGTCAATACTGTTAAAATTGGGCTATAATCCGTGCTCTCTTTCACAGAACAGACACACATCATTTTAACCCACTGTATCCCTGCGAGGTTATCATGAAACAGTTATATCTGATATCCTTGACAAAGAAGATAACGTGGGCTTATTAAATATTCACAAAATTATTACTTCTTTGTATTTTATTTTGTTTCAATAGAGGTTGGAACAGCCGCATTAAAAATATTTTGTGTGATGATTCCATCATTAGTATACACCTCCCTGGATTTCGGCTTATTTAGGGTGGTGAGACCATATAGGTCCCAAGTGGCGGCCATTTTGAAAACCAAGATGGCGGCCAAAAACTGGACGTACCAACTTGCTTCCATCAAAATTCCTATACAGGAAGATCTTAACTATCTGTGTGCCAAAATTCACAATTTTATCCAGACGTGCACACTTCATCTCATATATTGACTTAAGAGCCCTCACTATTATAGCCTGATCAGTGCTGATACTGGCAGCGATAGGGATAGCATGGACATGGTCATGCACACAGACTGAAGAGTCCGTCAGACCACAGACATGACATAACTGTAGCCTACACGGCTACAGTGCTATAACATGTAATAGGCCTAGGGGCCTATGGACGGTAGCCTACTTCTCTGACTCTGGTTAGACGCAAGTCAAGAGCAGTAGTTATCTACCGATTGACATCAGCATTGATTTGGCTATGTTATAGTACAATCAAATATTGAAGAACAGCTCATTGCCATTGTGCATGTTTTTTGTAGGCCTACAAATTACAATTTAGCCTCAATGGCTATAGTCCAGTCTCTAGATTAGGGTAGTAGGCCTATAAGAAATGCTACCCTACAATAGTAGCCTAGGCCTACACGATTGATGGGACTACACTCTACAGCATGCATGTGTCAGGTGAGTAGGCTTTGCTCTTTCTGCATGTTCTGACAAGATAGATATTGTGGATATTTTGTGCTAAGATACCTTGATTGGTCACTTGGTCGTCATGGTAACCATGACCATGACTCTGCAAAAAATTATGGAAATCATAACATTAAACAGTCCAGTTAGGCCTAAAAAATATTGTTTGTTTCCGATTTCCGACCGACCCTATCAAAACATGTGCGACCCAATTTTTAGGAAATTAATTTTTTTTTCTTTAGGAAATCAATAAGTTCAGGGATGAGTAACTCTGAAAAACGTTACGAAAAGAATAGTGGGGTCAAAAAGTGTTAAAAAAACAAAAAATCGTTACGTAATGTACAGAAAAGACATGCATGAAAGTGAATTTGGCACCAAATAAAATAAAATAAAATTCTTACCTACCGATTGGTTGAAGTGACAAAAAATAAAATAAAAAATAAAATAAATAAATTTCCTACCTACCCACTGGTTAAACTGACAACAAATCGGAAACAAACATATATTTTGTTTTGGCCTTAGACTATAGTCTAAAAACCATGGTCAAACATTCAGAATAAACAAAATTCAAAAAATATATTCAATACATTGGGTTCCCATTAAAAATAGGCTACGTCTGTACTTTATACTATAACGTAGCCTATTAACGTGGGCTATTATTGTCAGTTTGATCATTCTGAAAGCACACAAAAAAATCGTTAGCAGAGACCTAGTCAGTAAAAACCCCCACAATTCCACATTGTTGCGCATGGGCAGTTAGCATGAAAGTGACAGGAAAACAATTCTGACACACTTTTTTCCAACTGAGCACTGTGTGGCAAACTTGACCTTTGACCCGTGCCCATGTTGCCATAAGGCCCACGGCCCCTGGGCGCGAAGCCGTGGGCTATTAATTACGACGCTATAATCAGTCTATTTTTATCATAGCTGCATCATTCAGTGCATGTCTGTAGCAGGCCCGTAGCCAGGGGGGGGGGGGGGGGCGGAGGAGTCGTACGACCCCCCCCCCCCTGGCGACTAAAAGTCCACACAGAATAAAAACTTCAGGAATGTTGTTATTGACCCTATACCGTTTCTGGCACTAAAAATTACTTTCCATTAATGAGAACATTTGTATTGTCTCGTGTTTTGCCAGGGTAATATTCATATTGGACATTTATTTTACATTTACCATTCTGACTGATTGGAAAATTTACCAAACGGTCAAACCGTTTAATGACGTGTAATTATGAGGTGAGCCTACATCGTCCATAAATGCATCGTGTTCTTGGTATCTTCTTGTCTCATGGACTCTTGTTTCTGGTAATTTTATGGTAAGTTTATGGCTAAATTTAATTAAAAATGTGTCATCTGAGATCGGGGCTGTAGACTGCGGATGGGGCTGATGGGCAGCTACCCCCCTCCCATGAATTTTTTAAATCATGCTGTTACCGTAAAGACCACTCTCACCCCCCCCCCCCCCAAGGTCAAAATCCCTGCTGATAGGCTTATGTCCCGCCACAATGCAAGAAACCGCTGCGCAGTAGCCTATTTTTTCAGCAAAATGATTTATTGTCTACTTTAGGTGCAAAAACCATTAATCCCAACTAACTGATTTAGCAATTTCGACTAGCTCATTTAAAATTTTGAACATACTTAAAAGTCTAAAAAAAATTCGTCTTGTTTTCAAGTAATTCCAGCCCAGGTTCAGAATAAGCGAAGTCACGTACACGGGCTGTTTGTCGATAATTTTTCGTGACAAATCTTGCTGCTGATCTTTGAATTTTTTCTAATTTATCAATATCTTTTTGTCTAAAGGGGTCCCCAACTGCTGAAAAGTATTCTAAGGATGATCTGACCAGGGAGAAAGTCTGCCTTGGTTTTTCTGCACAATCATACCCAATTCTATACGAATGAGCCATCGGGGCCGGCCTTTATTTTGGCCTGGATACCCTCAGGACTGAGCATTTCGAGGTGTTGAAACACATCCCTCATCGATCTGCCCAGTCCTGTAACGCAGATAGGTCTCTCTGCAGCTTCTCCTGATCTGCACGACATTTTATCTGGCGATACATTGGCATTGTTCGTGTTCGACCGAAAACGAGGCTATGGCGGCCATTTTGATTTTTTAATTTAAAAATTTCTTGTTAACGCGATAACTTGAAAAATAATTATTGGATCTCTCCAATTTTTTATGTGAAGTTATCCATGAGTATGGAGATGACCTGATTAGAATTTCAGCTTTCCACCGATAATCAAAAAGGCCTGTTTTCATATGAGACAGAAAACGAGACTACAGCGGCCATTTTGGTTTTATCAATTTTAATAAATCGTTCTTATTTTCAGGTAAATGCCTTGAAACCTGGCATATATAGGCTTTTGGGGGTCTGCGAGTCTATTGGCATTGTCCGTTGAAATCATGTGCGATCCAATGGCATAACCTGATAACGCATTGGAAGATTTGTGGACATTTTGAGTCACTGCATCAGCCGAGGGGTATTTGAGTGCTTTCACGGTATTTTTATATTAACCCTTGTGCTGCTGAATTGTTTGTGAGTATTTTTCATGCATTTAAAGCTGGAATTGCTAACGCAAATTGCTAACGCAATTCCTGCTTCAAATGAAAATAATTTTATTTCTGAAAAATAGACATCTTCCAAATTGAATTATTTCATTAACTGAGCATCTACAACAAGATATGTTACACATTTTATTGTTATTTTATTTAGTCTGAAATTTGCTTCGAAACGTAGGCCTATATAGCAGCACAAGGGTTTAAAACAAAGTCGGGTGAGCATGCCCCCGCACCCCCCCCCCCCTTACCGACAGAAAGAAAAGTAGACAAAGGTCCACTTTTTGCTCAAAACGACCCCCCACACAAAAAACCTGGCTACGGGCCTGTGTAGAGTACAAGTTTAGCCTATTACGGAGGTAAACCTATTATTAGTAGAAGAGGAAATCTGCAAATTGACGTTATTTAAGGAGTTAGTTGACACTTAAATTCCTAGAGACAAATAATATATCGCTGGAAAGGTATGAACGTCTAGTTCCACGTAGCGTGAACGGTTTTGCGGCAAGTGGTCGAGTTTTTCATAAAACGTGCATTTGTGACGTCATGTCGTGATGGTTGTGACGATACTTTTTCACCAATTTTCACTGAATAATCATAAAGGTGGATCAAATTCATCAGCTGCGATATACACATGTGTAGATGACGTTCAATATCTTGCATTTGTATAAATTATAGAGTATGCCGTATGGCCTGGGCCTATGTTGTCACACAAAAAATGACATAGGGTCTACATGATTTCTACACATGACATCACTTGATTTTATGCAACAGGCGTGAAGTTTTTGTTTTAACGTTACATGGTTTAATATATTTTTAAATAATATCTAGGTTAAACATTATTGTGCATTTTTGAATTTGTATTATTAAAGCATTTCTATTTTTTTCCCAGAGACAAATAATATATCATTGGAAATGTATAGTTCTGTAGTTTAACGTCATATATTTCATTTTTATGACACGTGGTCGAGTTGTGGAAAAAACGTACATTTGTAACGTCACGTTTCAGTGTACTACGTCATTTTGGCATTTTTTTTCAAACATGTCAGCATGTTACGAAGACCCAGAGGGGACATAGGAAGAAAAAAAAATAATGGCAATATCCCGTACGTACGCGATAATGATCCCGTACGTACGCAATCATTATCCCGTACGTACGCAATAATGATCCCGTACGTACGTAATCATTATCTCGTACGTACGCAATGTATCCCGTACGTACGCAATCATTATCCCGTACGTACGCAATAATGATCCCGTACGTACGCAATCATTATCCCGTACGTACGCAATCATTCTCCCGTACGTACGCAATCATGATCTCGTACGTACGTACGCAATCATTATCTCGTACGTACGCAATCATTTATCCGTACGTACGCAATCATTTTCCCGTACGTATACGCAATGATAAAATACGGCCGGGCGACTCTACGTTTCCCGCACCCCCCCCCCCCCCCAAACAAATTCGCTGACACCCGCCGATGAAATAATTTCAGATTACCCCTCTGTTCAGGTTACCCCCTTGGGTAATCTGAAACTAGTTTCAAGTTACCCCCTCTAGTTCAAATTACCCCCTCAATCTTACCGGCTAACTTTCAATGATAACAATAAATTATATTTCATATTTTCATCACATGGCATTGGGACATTTATTAGAGACACTTTAATCTTTATAAGTATAACTCCTTGATCTCGCGGGCAACTAACGAAAAAATATATGATAACAAGAGCATAAAAACCCTTTAATCTTTATGTCAACTAACGAGAAAAATTGTTAGCGCGAGGTCTGGAAACACTTTAATCTTCATATAACCCTTTGACTCCTATGGAAACTAACGTAAAAAATTGTTTGTGCGAAGTTTTGAAACACCACCTTGCCCCATCAGGTCTAACAGTCAGACAACCGGTAGCAGACAACTGGATAGATGAAGATGTAAAACATTTAAATTTCCGTGTAAAAATTTGATTTCTATGGCAACTAGCGAAAAAAACTTATTAGCACGATGTCTGGAAACCAGTATGTTGTGACTTGAAATTTGTGCTGCAAGATATGTGACGGACAGTATATGTTAGCATAGGCCTAATACATGTATTCAATTTCTGTAGCGCACTTCTGTATAGGATAAAGCCCGAGGCCCTTTTCACAGCTAATAATGTAGAGCTCGGAGGATTTTAACTGACTTAAAATACATCTGACCACAATGAGGATCCCTCATAACCCGGCTACACCTGACTTATTATAATACCATATGTCTACCATGATAATTGGTCTGTACTTGGTAAACAATATCTCTCCATTCCCGGCTTAGAATGTAGTGGTCGGACAAAGAAAATAATGTAGTGGTGGGTTTTAATTATGGCAAGCCGTGTGTGACATAAATCCCACATCTTACGAGTACCCGATGATGAAACTCTGGCCATGAACCCAGCTCACCACATTAAACGTTTACTAAACTGTATACAGCTGATACCAAATTACACTCGATCTACTTTAAGTAGTATGTCTACGATTGACCATATATATACATCTATATGCCTGAACTATATGTCTGTTCGAGCGTTATACCATGCTCATCAAGTGACCACGATATTAGTTATACTGTTTTCAAACATCCCAATAAATCTAAGTAATTTCCATACTTGATTTTAAAACATTCGACATCATGGAATATAACAAAGATTTAACATGTTTAATGGACTTATTTAAAATTGTATACATAAATTTACACTACAGCTTGATCGCCTGGTATCAAAGGGTTCTTAGTTATTATATGCATTATCGGGCTATGCTATGTACTTCGAGCAGATGCAGGTGCGACACCAGGTGCGACAAAGCACAAAACATTACGCTGTGAAGCAAAAATAGAGCTTCGAAAATGTGATATGGCTTTTTCACACCCATCTCTGTGATGAGGGCGGGGGCCCTAGGGTAGTGGTTAGCACCGCTGCCTTTCACGCCAGAGTTCGGGGTTCGGTTCCCGGTCTCGGCGGTTTCAAAGAAACAAAAATGTTTCTTCCCCATCCACGTGTGAAAGTCAGTATTGTGGGGAGCCTCTGTGACCGAGAGGTAGCGTGCTCGGCCTCAGACCGCCAGGGCTCGAATTTCGAATCCTGTGTCTGGAGGACAGTGTCATCTCATTCATCTCACCATCCTCAGGAGGTTCTCCTGGCCCAGTTTAGCCTATATGTGCACACAGGTGGCCTAAAGCCCGATTCATTTCATTTTCTCTGTGATGAAACATAATGAAAGCGAGCAAGAAATTAATTTAGGAAAAAGTGATAAGTTCTCTTCATACCGTTCTCTGTGAATAAGCCTTAAGTGTTGTACTGCATTAACCTTTTCGGACCTACAGTCACAAGGACATGAAAGTGTGTAAATAAATATTACTGGGAATACACTTCACAGCAAATAAACTGCTGCAGTTACTTATTCAGCCAATGATTTGCAAATGTTTGGCCAACGTATGAGTAATTCGGCAACCACCAAACAATTTGAAACAAATTGGGAAACTACCAATAAAATCCTATAGTTGATAATTCTGACGTCACAGTAGATTAATATTCATGAACCTCCTCCCTAGAGCGTAACAGGGGCATCAGATGGCCCGATATATCTGCCCTACTATGAGTTAATATTGGGCCAACGTTGCCAACATTTGAAAAAAACATCGAGCCAGTCAGCGTTGTACCTCAGTGTACTGCTTGTTGAAACTGGCCTATAGATCAAAGAAGAGTCACCAGTTTATAATATCATCATATGGACCCAATTATCATTGAACTCCGAACTCTAACCAATCAGACGCGTCATTCAGTCACGTTACCTACTGAGGAAATGTGGGGTGGGCGTGGTTTGGAGTAGAAACGAATACCAGTGTAAAGTCTGAAAAAATACCCGCCCCAGATTATACCCGGGTAGATTGTGAGCGCCCCAGAATCTACGCCGGGATAGATCCTGAACTATACCCCCGGGGTAGATTATGGTGGCTCCCAGAATCTACCCCTCCCTCCCAGGATCTACCCCCTTTTATTGTGATCATGTGGAGTGTATTCGGCTCCCAGAATCTACCCCTCCCTCCCAGAATATACCCCCTTTTTAAACAACTATATGCGACCCTTCCAGAATGTACCCCTCCCTCCCAGAATATACCCCCTTTCCAACAAATGTATGTGCGACCCTACCCTCCCAGAATCTACCCCCCCCCCCCCCCCTCCCCTAGAACATATCCCCTTTTCAACAACTATAATATTATGCGACCCTCCCAGAATCTACCCCTCCCTCCAAAAATCTACCCCCCTTTTCAATCAATTTATGTGTGCGACAACAGCTATATGCGACCCTCCCACCCCTCCCCCCAGAATATACCCGTTTTTCAACAACTGTATGCGACCTTCCCAGAATCTACCCCTCCCTCCCAGAATATAGGCCTACCCCCCTTTTTAACAAATGTATATGTGCGACCCTCCCAGAATCCACCCCTCCCTCCAATAATATACCCCCTTTTCAACAACTATATGCGACCCTCCCAGAATCTACCCCTCCTTTCCAGAATATATCCCCTTTTCAACAAATGTATGTGCGACCCTCGCAGAATCTACTCCCCTCCCAGAATATACCCCCCTTTTCAACAACTACATGCGACTCTCCCAGAATCTACCCCTCCCTCCCAGAATATACCCCCTTTTCAACAACTATAATATTATGCGACCCTCCCAGGATCTACTCCTTCTTCCCAGAATCCACCCACCTTTTCAACCAATTTATGTGTGCGACCCTCCCTGTCTGTGACGTCCGCTGCCCCTGTCTGTGACGTCGTAGCTTATACCCATTGTCTCTGCAGGTTGGTTTAGATACCCCTCTCCATATTAATGGTAAAAATGACGTTTACACAACGTTGTATAAATGCTGCAGGGCTAAACGGCGTCTAGACATTAGACGAGCAATTACGCCTTCATTTGAAGTACTACAAGCAAGAACAAATGATATTGAACTAGAAAACAAAACCCAGTAAATAATAGTTGTTGACCCAATATTGTGTCAATGTTGAGCCATCGTCGCAGACAGTGGACCAACATTCAAACAATATTGTTTCAATTTATGTTGTTTGCTGGGAAAAACAGGAGATATCATGTATAATAATAATTATATCATGACCCAGCAAACACGGGACGTTAAGCCAATACAGCATTACTTAATGTTGGCCCATGGCTTAGTGCACAGCCCCAACATCAAAACAACATTAGCTCAACATTTCGTGTTTGCTGGGGATCACCTTGTAAAAGTATTGTAGACATATCTTTATTATTTTAAATAATTGGACATTTTAAATTAATTTTTATTAATTGGTAATTATTCCTTTATATAAACTTATTGCCCTGCCGAAATCTTGGCTACACGTAGCCCAGACACCTTCTCAGCTGCACGTAGCCGAGACACATACGCGTAGCCGAGATCTCGGCTACGTGTAGCCGAGATACCTTATGCGTAGCCAAATCAAGGATATTAAACTAATTATGATTTTATGCCTATAACATAAACTGATAAATGCGTACGTATCATATAATGATTGCGTACGTACGGGATAATGATTGCGTACGTACGGGATAATGATTGCGTACGTACGGGATAATGATTGCGTACGTACAAGATCATGATTGCGTACGTACGGGATCATTATTGCGTACGTACGGGATACTTTGCGTACGTACGAGATCATGATAGCGTACGTACGGGATCATTATTGCGTACGTACGGGATCATTATCGCGTACGTACGGGATAATTATTGCGTACGTACGGGATCATTATTGCGTACGTACGGGATACATTGCGTACGTACGAAATCATGATAGCGTACGTACGGGATCATTATTGCGTACGTACGGGATCATTATCGCGTACGTACGGGATAATGATTGCGTACGTACGGGATCATTATCGCGTACGTACGGGATATTGCCATTATATTTTTTTCTTCCTATGTCCCCTCTGGGTCTTCGTAGCATGTGCACTGGAGTCTACGAGAATATACAGGACACCAGGTCATTTTTTATTTGGCATCGTAAATTTATCTTTAAAACGTGGGAAAGCCTAGTTTTATGTACGATATACAACACGTGATACTATACCAATAAATATAACGTACATCTGTATCACAACAGCATGGCCACAACGTCACTTTTTCGTGAAGTGAATAAGAGAGGCACGATAGCCCATAATATTGCACATTTTTTATGTGGACATTTGATTTTTTATAATCAAGTAGGATATAGTCTACCGCTGGAAAAGTCACACAATATGCAGCCCACCTTGTCGAGTTTAAAAGAAAACGTGCTTTATATGTTTCCGCCAGTGTCTATTCTGTCTTGGTGGAAGTCTCATGTTCTACTATGTATATAAAGCATATCCTTTGTATATTAACTTGTATATTTTGATGTAGAAATAATTAATTATAAATGATTCTGAACAGATTATTCCTACATGTATAAATAATATTTTATCCGTCGCATGATTTAAACGTACTCGGAGAATTAACGTTTGTAGATTACATTTACACAAGCTAAGCCTACATGTAATGAACACGATGGATATATCAAAATATTTGAACCGCTCATATATATGCTTAATTACCAGTTTATTTATAAGTCCAGTTGCTTAACAATATTATCGTGACAAATGTGATACAAGCATCAAATTTGGCATAGACAACCGTTTCCTATTATCAGTACTGGAAGGGGAGCCACCGAAAAAACATTCCGTTTGTTGTTTATCTACATAAATCCAAAATGGTCGCCGTCGGCCATCTAGAATGTTTAACTTTTGATATACTAGCCCTAGAATGTAGGCCTAATGTATTTACCTCTTTTTCGACTAATTTGAACAAGCTGATTTATTTTACGTCTGAGGTCTCATGGTCATCTGGGAATCAAAAACAAGATGGCTGCCAACCCCTTAAAAATGATCAATTTTCTCCAACTACCACCATACATGTCCGTGTTATGAAATAGTAAGCCTAGAATCTGATGAAATACATCATTAGGTCTAAGTCATATACGTAGATTTTAAGGAAATGGTTAGTCAAGGTCAAGCTAGTCATCAATAGGTCAAAGTCAAAAAGCCTGAAATATAATGCAATACCTAAATTTGGACTAAATTGAGTACACTGATTTAATTGAAATGCTCCATCATGTTAATTTTGCGTTACAATGTTATCTAAATGGCAAGAACAAGATGGCTGCCAATAACTACCATTACCATCCATTTTCACCAACGGCCGCCATTAAGTCTCATGTTATGTAATAGTAATCTTTGATTCTAATGCAACACCTCATCTTTGTCCAAGGTGAGTACATTGCATTTATTGAAATTGTTATTCTTGTGTTTCAAGGTCATCTAAATGTCACGCCTAAGGTCAACTGCCTATGTAATTATCCATTTTACAATAGACCATCGTGAATTTTAACTGTTGAAATAGGTCTTGCAATGTAATGGCACAGGTTTACAGTATTTGTCTACCCATTTCATTGGGATTGCTATATTTACGTTTGAAGATCAGCAGTGAAATCCAAGATGTCCAAGAAAGACAACTATGAAGCCAAAATACTTAAACCAGTGGCTATCATTAACTCAATCTAATTTTTGATTAATTTTATTACGCTGCTATGAATGGAAATGGTAATTTTACGTTTCAAGGTCATCTGGAAGGCAAATCTAAAATTAATAAACATGTCTGCTACCGGATACGGATAAACGCAATACTTGGCAATCAATGTCCCATGGGAAAATGCTAAATCATGTCATTATACGTGTGTCAAACATATAAATTCTTATTATCATTCCATCGCGGGTCTTCTAAAAATATTCGATATGTTCCAAAACACCGTTCGTGTTGGTCATTGGGTGGTTGTTGTCCATATCGTATTGATAAATAACGAACCACCAATTTAATGACTCGTTATTTTGTTTTATTAAGTACACTGCCTTCTTATGTTCTACCAGTAGAGCTGTATGGTAAAATTACTGTGAACTCATAACGACAAGTGTTTATCTATAGAGACATCGGCCGCATCCCCAGTAAACACAAAACATTTGTATAACATTTGTACAATGTTGGGCTAACGTTAACCGACTATTAACAAGGCGTCTTGTTACAAACATGATACCTAAGTTATGGGAGTTCCATATTGATATTAATGCACAAGTGGGCGACAGCAGTTTACAAAGGGTGGGAGAGTGGGGAATCTGGGAAGTTATCATGTCAGTGGGAAGTGACTCCGTGGCCGGACAAGTCTCATGCATTGTGTAGAACCCTAGCACCCGAAGGGTGCTGAGAGTGAGATAATGGCATTAGGATCTCTTGTTAGTGAGTCCTTTTTAGCCTACCAATTCCTTCTGTATACAAAATGTCTGGGTGGAAAGGAGGACTGGAACCTGGAAAGCTGAAATTGAATTTGATGACCTTGGGATTCCAAGGGTCGTTTAAAGAAAGAGGTGTTGAAATAAGCCATTTGCTATCCTCGTATCTCTGATCTCCATCTCGAACTATAATTTTATTCTCTGAATATGAAAAGCAGTTGAAATGAATTTTGCAGCTTAATTAGACTTCCATATGATTATGAATGTCTAAGAATCGCTTGAAATTAATGGGCTAGTGGCCCGTCTGTTGAAAAAATAATTAATTTCAAATTTTTTGCATCGAGCTGTGTGCATGGTTGGTTAAATCTACCCTGCTACTGGCTTATACAGCGCGACATTAGAAATGTCGACTGTTGCAGTAATTGCTAGAGGACGGTACTCATTCCATGCTTCATTGCTCAATGGTTGATCTAATACGATCTGATTTGATCTGAATTGAACCCTGGTGTTGATGCACTTACCAATCCGTTGCCAGTCACATACACTAGCCCGCCAGGTAGAAGCCAAGAGAGCCATGAAGATATTTGAATTGATTTGATTGCCAGAGTTCCGAAAACTGTACGGTAGAATTGGAATAATAAAGATTCAGAAATAGCAGCGGATTAGCTTGATCGTGGAATCAAGTTACTTGCGCTGTTTTAGAATTCTTTTCAAAGCCACCAGGGTATTAAAATACCCTAACCAGCGCTCTAACAACCTGAGGGTTATCATAAGTTGAGCACCGGTATAGTGTATGTCATGTTGATATTTGTGTTTATTTTGATTTGGGTGTCATGCAATGAGAACGTAATGCTTTTATAACAACAATTATCACGTCTTGAGCCCTCATAGACAGAGGTGTGGACGCGACTATGACGACAAGCGAACCTTGCGTCAAACTGGGACTACGTTACATTGTGACTTTAAAGCAATACAATAAAATCATCATTTTTATTTTGGATTTTTTTTTATATGTCCATAATATGTCAACATGTCCTTAAACTGTTTTTTACATGTTGTGTTGCGCGTTTACCAGTTAAACGAGAAATAAGGACGATATTTAATTTTGGACATGCATGTCCAAAATAAGAAATACGGGAATAACTGATAAATGTGCCTTTCGGAACACTTGCTACTTTGCCATGTAACAAACCAAAAACTCAAAAGATTTCCATAATTCTAATGTTCACATATTATGGACATATAAAGAAGCGAAAATAAAATGTTGGCTTTTGTATGATTTTTGGATTGTGCTGATTGTGATGTGCCATTTTATGGTCAAGATATTGTACTAAAATTGTACTAAAATATTATTATATGGCAATGAAATACCAGCATATGAAATTGTAATGTCAGATTATGACATTTTAATGTCAAGATATGACATTTTGATGTCAGGATATCACGTTTGACTGTCAGGCTATGATATTATAAAGTCGATAGGCCCCTATGTGGAAATATAATGTCAGGTTATGGCCTTTTAACGTCTCGATATGGCAAAAATATCTCAGGAGATAATATCAGGATATGCCACTTTAACGTCATATTATAGCCTAATATCATTAGATTAGAATTTATTTCAATTAATTATCATAATGTGGCATTATAATGTGAGTATAGCATTATAATATCAGTAGTCTACATAGTAGCTTTATACACAATGTGGCCTCATAATAAAAGGATGTGGCATTATAATATCACGATCTGGCATATTAATGTGATAATCTAGTGCGCATTGGTAGATCAGGATATGGCAGTATAACATCACTCTGCGGCGTTTTTTGTCAAGAAATGACATTTTATGTCAGGATGTGGCATTATAATGTCATCGTATGACATTATAAGTGCAGTGTATGGTCAGTGGACGACATTTTAATGTAAATATATGGAAATATAAATATATAATATCAGGATATCACATTAGCCTGTCAGGCTATGATATTATAAAGTCAATATGTGGAATTATAATGTCAGGTTATGGCCTTTTAACGTCTCGATATGACAATAATATTGCAGGAGATTGCACTATATAGTCAGGATATGGCATTTTAATATCAGGATATGCCACTTTAATGTCATAATATACATGTAACCTTATACCATTAGATCATACCATTTTAATACCAAGCTATGACTTTATAGTTTCATAATGTGGCATATTAATGTCAGTATATAGCATTATAATATCAGTAGCCTATATAGTAGCTTAATGGTACAATGAATATGGCCTCATAATAGAAAGATGTGGCATTACAATATCACGATCTGGCATATTAATATGCCAATATAGCATTGTAATATAAGGACATGGCAGTATGGCGTCACCATGTGGCATTTTTTTGTCAAGAAATGCCATTTTTATGTCAGGATGTGGGGCAGTGATTTTTTTGTCATTTTTATCAGGATAAGTAATTTGTATTCATGATATGACAATATAATGTCATGATTTTGCATTCTAATGTAAGTATAGGCATGTGTGGCATCATTAAATGTCATTTTAATATCTGGATATGGAACAATAATGTCAGAATATACACTATAAAGTCAAGATAACACAGTTTATCGTCATTATTATATCAAGATGCATGCCACTATGACTATATTAAGATCAGGATGTGTATTACAATGTCGGGATACGGCAGTATAATGTCAGATTATGGCATTTTATTGTCAGAATATGTCCGCGGTATATCGTTAGGACATGGTATTATGTGACTTTGAAATGCGAAGAGTGAGGCTGTGCTAACAACAGGTTAAATTCGTAAAACCCTGCAATTGGAATGTTGATGCCTTGCGACCTTTAACGACATATGTGTGTCACAATAACCATGATAACTTATTTTTACAGATAAATATCAATATTATGGTCAGGGACATCTACTGAGTCCCAATAAATCGATAGGATTAATACAATATGTTAATTTACCCCATCCTATGTTAATGTATCCGCATTAAGGCCTATTTCAAGCGTATACCGATACTAATATCATGTTCTAAGGGAATGCTTAGACATTAATACTATTAGAAATGCCGTACGGTTTTCTGAATTTAATGGTACTTGTGAATTAATCCACTCAAACTGATAATGTGAAAAAATTGACCTAGAATGGTGACCGCATAACAAACAACACAAGTTTCCCACCCATACCACCCATGTGCAGTATTACTTTTTTTGAGAGACATCACACGTGACAGAATAACTTTGTTAGAGCGTGTGGTCTTTGCGTATCGATATCTTCGGCATCACACTATACGAAATTGCAATTACACTTTAACCCTTTGTGCACTCTTGTCCAATTGGCTGCAATTCCAGGTGAATGACAATTAAACGGAATACTTGGAAGTTGGGAGACGGTTAATAGACAACAGTACAGTAACTGCTTATTGTCCAACGCAGAAAAATACATATGTTTTTTTGTGCGGTTTTAGATTACAAATCATCAACATTTGTATTGTGCCTGCTATAATAGACCTATTTTAGTCTATTATTTGTAATGTATTTTCGGGCACAGGTCATTTTTATTATGTTACAATAATGGCATGTTTTTGTTACTTCCTCTGTGGAAATATTAGAAATTTAGCTAAATCTGTTCATGATTTCACCCTTTTCACTCAAATGATATTAAGATCGATATATGTTGTCATAATTATGTTGGCATTAATCGCTGCGTGTTTTATTTATTTGAGGCAGGCTCTGCCGACGCAATTCCTGCTTCAAATAAATGCAAAATACCCGTACTTTTTAAATTAGACGTGTTATAGTTTATAATTAATGGTTAATATTAATTAATATTGATATTTATGTTGATAAACACAATATAATAACATCTATACTCCATGGGCTTGAAAATAGTCCCAAAAAAGGCATTTTAGGTTAAAAACCATGTAGTTACGGCATATTATTCATATCACTCAAAACAATATGGCGGCAATCTTGGATACGTATTAAGGAAATAACTGATATTATTCCTTCTCGTACCTCAAATCCTGGCTAAACACACGATAAATTATTTTCAAATTGTAAAAGTGATGAGGTGCATAGGGTGTACCTTTGATTTTTTGAAAAAAACGGCGTAACCGTGATGGCGGCCATCTTGCATTAAAAACAGACACAAAGTAGATTTTAAGGATTTTTCGGTATTCGTCTGGGTAGATGCCATTGTATAAGTCCTGCAAAACAGCTTGTAGTATCCTCGGTTACGTAAATTTACCATTTCTTTGCTCAAGTTTGATTTGTTCGGTTTAATCTATCACATAATCTATTGGTTCTATTTTGTCAACAAGATCCTTGTCAGCAAATTTAAAAAAAAACACGATTTAGCACATATAGTTCCCGCCAGAACAGCGGAACAAGAGTGAGGATAACAGCCGTTATATCTATTACTTATAGATACACAAGTAATGAGGTAATTTATTGGATGAAAGCTAATTGAAAATAAATTGATGTTTTTGTTTCCCTAAAATTCCTTAGACATAACACTAGTATGCGCTTCCACTATTTGACCGACCCAAGATTTGACTGACAGGAGGCGCCTATCATATCTGACTCGGTCAGCCTCCTTTGTTTATGGTCTATAGAGGGGTCTGAGGCATGCGCTTCGAGAAATTGTTAAATTTAATTAAGACTTCACATGATGCATTCTAGAGCATATTTCGACCCGAATATATACTTTTTGTTATATTGGAGACATTGAACAGATCATGATGGCATGGGTAGTCCGAGCTTGACGTGAACTGCATGGTTCAACGGCAGAGTCTGTTATTACGGACTAGGCATGGGTGACAGACCAAGCAAACAGGAGACGTTGAGCCAATGTAGCATTAACGTTGACCCACTGTCTTTGTCGCTGGACCAACATAAGGGCAACCTTGGGCCAATGTGTTGTGTATGCAGGGGTATGCTCAGCGAGTCGTGAAGATCCATCTATAGTGATAAATGGTGGATAAATCAAATGTAAGCTTGATAAATACGAAAAACTATGACGTCATAAAAGAGCGCTGTATTCATCGTATGATTATTTTGACGTCACTACCGCTAGCTCACGCAAATATAGAGAATAATACCTTTCCAATGATATATTACAAGGGTCTACGTAATCAGAATTAAAGATATGACACACAACTTTATTCTCTACAATATGTTGCGATCATTATTTTTCCAAAACAATATATTCGCTGGTATCAAAGACTTATGTAATTTTATGGTCATTAAATGTGAATTTACGACATAATTAATATATACAACTATTACCAGGTATGCGTAGTATGTGCTGAAACATTAAGAATCGACACCGCATCATACTAATACTGAGCAGTGGCTTAAACATGACCCCTATCTCGTAGTTTGTCTGGCCAATTCGGTTCATAAAATGACGTCATTGCCATAGCGACATGACGTCACAAACGTACGTTTGAAAAAAAATCGACCACGTACGGCAAAAACGATATACGCCACCATAAACTAGAGACTTAAACTTTTCCCGTGATATATTTTTTATCTCTAGGAATTTAAGTGTCAACTCAACTCCAAAAATGGGTCCATTTCTCCTGTACTATATGCCTAGGCTACCATGATACAGCTGTTAATTCAACCCTTTAAGCCCTCACGATGCATTAAAGCATCATTTTACATCTCTGAAAACAGACTTAATTTTCCTACAACCAGCGGTTTTAGAACAAAAATTTCCACTGAACTGGTTGAGCAATACATGGTGATTTTCTTTAATTTTTAAATCACATCAAATCATCTTCATCCACTACAAGTAGAGAATTGCGGCTTGTAGAGGGTGATGATGACTATGGTAAATTCAGGCTTCAAAGGGTTAAGACTTAAGACTTATCAGTTAATTATATACACGGTTAAGTTATTAAGGCTTAAATAGTTAAATGGCATGTGTACCCAGGAATGTAAAACTGCCCTATAAACAAAATGGAGACCAAACGTTTTTGAATAATTTGAAATCACCATAATTCCATTAATGTCTGAGTACCTCTTTTCGTCTGTACGCCGTACGGCCATTTAATCCATATAATTGTAATATAATGCTTTACTTATTTCAGTACGGGTATCAACTTTACTCGTCAAAATCTGACGTCGACAGACGTCAGATTACATTGAAAAGTTCAGATTTAAGGGGCTCAGTTTCTTGTTGTGATTCGGAAGTTATTACAATCAATTTATTCTGAGCTTCAGATGCCGAATCAACTTGTAACAATAATGAGAAGGTTGTGAAGATCAATAAGGAGAAGAAGAACAACTAATCGCTATGAAAAGTGAGCGTCAACAATTTGTATTAAAATTATTTAAAAATAAATACTTTAAGGTAATTTGTTTGCTGTTGGAAATCCCACACGATTATCATATTGTCACATATTACAATTCTAGTTACAAATTATAATTATATAACTATGATATATAATTATATATTATAATATAATCTCATTGTGACTGGTTTCACATGTTTTACAGATTGCAGAATGATGAGCACCATGGGCATGGCGATTCCGTCAGAGGTATGACTATGATACTCGTTTGTAATTAAGTATCAGATATTACCAGAAAACTGTAGATTTGTATGTCCATTGTGCGAGCATGGCTAGCCCTACATTATCTACGTTATCTTGGTAACAGTATCTTCCCTATCAAACAATGCAATTTATTGTAAGATAATATTAATA
The DNA here is from genome assembly GCA_964017125.1 of Flabesymbios commensalis. Classification (NCBI taxonomy): domain Eukaryota; kingdom Metazoa; phylum Annelida; class Polychaeta; order Terebellida; family Flabelligeridae; genus Flabesymbios; species Flabesymbios commensalis. The sequence goes on along the minus strand of OZ024904.1, from coordinate 90,541,983 downwards.
TCAATAAAAGCAGACAATTATATTTCATACAAGATGATAATTACGCCAACACCAATTAAATAATTTTAAATTTAAAACCTCTTCTCTTCAACACAACTCCGAATCTAAATGCATACACATAAAAATTAATACTACTATTTTATAATACTATTTTAATATTTATATATTTCTGTTAACAGAAATAAAGCAGACGGAGACTTCCGGACAGAGAATCAGAGATTTCCCAGAGGTGAGACAATTTATAGAATAACTTGACTGTGTCACTGCTTGTTATTGTATTTAAATTTGAAATATTAAAGTAATAGACTCTCTCTAGTCATTGTTATTTTCCACGTTAATCACAAAGTGGTAATCTGAGAATAAAGTGGTAGACATCTGGACAGTACGTCATGTAGTTTCTACTAGCATTAACATGTTCAGCAGTTATTGATTATTTCCATTCTTTTAGCGCCAAGCACGACTATATCCGTTTATAGTTTGTTTGATTAGTCAGTTTAGATACTTTAATGCGAACCAAATGTGTGTTTAAATATCAAGATTTACAAATGTTTTTTCCCAAATTAAACAGATATTATATTAGTCATTTCCATCCACGTTTCTCATTTTAATCCACTTGTCTCACTTTCATCCACGTGTCTCACTTTCGTCAACTTGTCTCACTTTTATCCACTTGTCTCACTTTATCTACTCGTCTCATTTTCATCCATTTGTCTCATTTTCATCCACTTTTCCCACTTTTATCCACTTGTCCCACTTTCATCCACTTGGCTGAAGGATTATTATTAAGAGACGATAATGTACTACTTCACACAGCAATATTTTAGGAACATTTCATTTATTATCAGGACTTATTGTTTCATAATCTTTCATTCTGTTTTTTTTTAGATAATTATTCCGCTTCAGGTCCAATCATACCAAGATATGATGGCGGAGCGCCTGAAGCGATGGGATGAAATGCTGGAGAGACGAGCCGAGAGGATGAGAATTCGAAGCAAATGGTTCATGGAGAATACGGACAATTAATTTTGCGTCATTGTTATTCTATTGTTAAATTTAATTACTGTTTTTTATATAATTGTTTTGAAGCGGACTTTAAAAGCGATTGTTTTTTTAAATAATTTATCGTTGGCCACTTCAGGGATTCCACCTCTTTAGGATCACTCCAAGTTCTACTTATTTTTTTGTGGGAACTCCGTTTGTTTATGTCGGCACCGGTTGTTGACCAAGCAACTGATGCGGGAGTGATTCTATTGACTAGATTTCCCTAAAGTGGCACAATTTACCAAATTTGTCATTCAAATACTACTGTATCCATCAATTTATCCTTGTTTTGTATATATTTAAATTATTACATATTATGTAAGATTATCATATTGATTATTATTGTAAGATTATGGTGATATTATAATATAGAACTACAAGAAATAAATTATGTCGCATCCGCTTTGCATAATATACGATGTTCCTGTGTTTTTTGTCTTTGAAAACTAGATATCATATGACTAGAACAAATAATATCTCCGATATAATATAGATGTCTCTATGTCGATCCATCAAAATACACCTACATATAACTGTCGTCAACTATTGTGTTTTAACTGAATTACACACGAAAGTTTTTCAGATCAAAATGAGTGAACCTCAAAATCTTTTCTAAATTTAAAAAGACTACTCCATAATGTAAAAATAATAATTTAGACACGTCAGATAACACGTAGAGAATGTCTACTTCTTAGAATACTCCTCCATAAGCAAAGCAGTCCAGACACTTGCTTACTCATGGAGATACAATTTTATTAAGTTTGGACGCATACCTACATCCAAACTTATTGAATTTACAACGGATCTTTCTTCTTTTTATTATTATAACCCTGGACCGATAATTGAAAGTATATTTCTCCATGAGTTTTTACCCGACTTGCAATTTTAACACACTAACCTTTGAATATGCAAGAGATTCAACCGATAGCGTTTGAGTTATAATGGGTTAAATGTTTCTGGATATCTGCAGTTATAATACATTAGCCTCGCCCTTATTATTGTGGTCGCTCACTCATTTTTGCATGGATTCAATAAAAAATTGACAAAAACTTTGCATTGTACCAATGCGATCAATCACACTTATAGAAATCACAATTATAGACTCGGAGCCAATTCGATTTACACGGATTCGGGATCAATTTGACTTATTTTTAAATCATTTTTAGTGGCTCATAACTCCCAAGAGTTTTAAATATGTTTAAAATATGTTTTTTTAATCTGTAATATTTTTTGTAATAAATATACTTGAAGACAAGAGGGGTTTTAATTCAATTATTGCGGTTTAGATTATTGTATTATTTCAGTAGTAGGCCCTACTTGCAGCAGTGCTGACCATTCCCCTGGCCATGGCTTGTAGAAACAGTCTAGCCTTGTTCACCATACCTCACCATACAAAAATTAAACCCGTTTTTCTATCCACTTGGATATCATATTGGTCAGCAGCTGTTATTGTTTGAAAAAAGGCCAAATGTGAACAACCAGATGCAGTGATTACCTCGCTAGACACGGACAACACGTCCGTGTCTATATATACAATATATTATATTACATTGTCTCAGTCTAATTGAAATGAACAGGTAGACTTTTATGTGGGCTATGGGCCAGTGGGCCTTCATATTATCATAATTATTCAAAAGAACGTGCAAGATCATTTTGATAGGAAATTGAGTTAATTGGTCAATTTTAGCTCGTATTATTTTCGTAATACACCATCTCAACTAGTTTGGTTTTCATATTAGTTAATCCATCCAGACTCTTCCCAGACAATTGTAAGGAATACTTAACTTTTTCTAGCACAAAAGGTTTTTTATCGAACATATGCAATGTCAATTGGCGCAAAATTATTAGCTCATCCGACTGAAGAAGGCCAGATGAGCTTTTGTCATGACGCGATGTCCGTCGTCCGTCCGCCCACAAATCGCGAAAACGGCTATTTCATGCAAACTTGTACACAATGTTCACCAGGTTTAAGGGTGTATATAGGATCTGAATCCAGGTGATGCCACCTTTCATGTTTCAGGTGGGCTAATTTATGGCTACAGGTTTGCCAGATACATTTTCCAGAAAACGCTTTTTTTCCTGTTATGTTTCAGATTTCATGATCGTTTAAAAGTGTTTAAAGTTTCCAATTGACACTTTGTGCCAAACGTTATTTCCTTCAAATAATGTGCAGGATTTAACCAAAATTCATATGCGATGCTACTGTGGACCTTGTCAACACAGGGTATGCTCCAGGTGGGGCCACGTGTCAGGGCTGGCAGATGCATTTCCACGGAAAACGCTATTTCTCCTCTGAGTCGTGAGTGAATTTTATTCGTTACCTGTACACAATGTTCGCCAGGTAGGAGTGTATAGGGTGTGCTCCAGGTGGCACCACCTGTCATATTTCTGATTTCACTGTCGTTTTAAGTTTCCAATTAATAATTTTGGCCAAACGCTATTTCTGGCAAACAATTTGCAAGATTTACCTAAGACTCATATACAATGCTCATATGGACCTAGTCAATGCAAGGAAAAGCTGGAATCGAAAACTGAAATCGGATGCTGTCGCTAAGAGTAAGACTGAACATGTTCAGTCTTAATCGTAGCCAGTCTTAGCCGTCGTAGACCGTCGTTGCGGTGTTGCATGTCGTTCGACGCGATCGAACTGTCTGTTTATCCAACCATCCCCTAGAGGGCCTACACGGTCACCACTAGGATCGCTACAATAGCTTACAACGCAAAATCGGTAACAGTCTTTCTGGTGTTGCATGCTGCCGTCGTGGAACCAACTTGTCTGCGATTCTCTAAAACTCACCTCGACGGTCGCGTTTTAGGCAATCGTCAAAAGTCTTTGCAGTGTGTGGGAGCCTAAGAAGTACCCACAAGTTGAAATGGATTACTAATCCGATGTTTCCAGCACAGAAAGTATTCAGTCATCAAATTCATGTTTCAGTCTTTCTGAAATGAACAGGTATTCTGATGAGACGTTTGAGGACTGTGAAAGAAGTGAAATTAAAAAGACAGGAGCACCCAAAAAAATCTTTATTGCTCATTTAAACATCAACGGCATGAGGTAAAAATTCTACGAATATTTTCTCGCTTTTGTAGAAACTAAAATTGATGACACTTTTCCTGATAAACAATTCCATATAGACTTTTTCAACGCAATGACAAAAGTAAACATAGTGGTGGCCTCCTAGCCAACACAAAACTTTTGTATAACATTTGTACAACGGCGGCCCAACGTTTTCGACGCTGGTCCAACATTGACAAATGTTATGCAAATGTTTTGTGTTTACTGGGCTGTTGACGTATATAAGATCTGATAAACCATCCCGCCAGAGAGAAGATCTGGAACCTGAGAACTCTCTATGTCTTATCATTGAAGCGATGCTGAATAATCAGAAATTTAATGGTGTTTTGTGACCTATTATAATTCATCAAGTAAAATGAAATGAAATGAATCGGACTTTAGGCCACCTTTGTGCACATATAGGCTAAACTGGGCCAGGAGAACCTCCTGAGGATGGTGAGATGATTGAGATGACACTGTCCTCCAGACACAGGATTCGAGATTCGAGGCCTGGCGGTCTGAGGCCGAGCACGCTAACCACAATACTGACTTTCACACGTGGATGGGGAAGAATTTTTTTTTGTTTCTTTCAAACCGCTGAGACCGGGAACAGAACCCCGAACTCTGGCGTGAAAGGCAGCGGTGCTAATCACTACCCTATGGCCCCCGCCCCAGATTTATCAAGTACGTCTGATGCTGTTTTTAAAAGACATTTTCAGTAAAATATTAGACAATTTTACTGCTCATTATTCAAACTATTGTATAAATGTTAGACAAAACCCCGAGGGTAGCAATATCCGGTTCCAAATGTTTGAAATTCCGAAAACATTAAACCCAATAAAAACAACTAGATGAGACCAAATTCCACCCAAATTACTAAAACTTCTTTATAAATTTCCCCAGTTATTTCAAACATAATTACAAATCATCTCACGCTGCTCACCCTTATGAAAAATTGGCGTGAAGATCTTTTAAAAAATCACAAAATTGATGCAATATTGATTGACCTTAGCAAGGCTTTCGACTGAAAGCTATAATGGTGGGTTTCCATAAACTTATAGTCGGCTGCATATATGAAAAAACACCTTACCCTGAAAAACAAAAAATGTTTAAAAAAGTTTCTCAACTGTTTATTGTAGTATCAGGTGTACTTAATAACATATCAAAAGTTTACCAAAATCTGGGCATGCAAAAAGTATAATTGCCACAAAATAATTAAAATTCCAATTACGTGCCAATTAATCATCCGAAATGACTCATTTCATGCCGTTTAATATGGTATATAGCATATAATAATTTGGTTGATTAGAACATCAACGACAGACGTTTTTATGTAACCCTAGCCATCAGGGAAAACTGTATACCAACTATCACATTTCTGAATTCACGTATTTGAATTACAAGTAGTATAATTTTACTAAACCAATCATATCAAGTTGGGCTGTTTTATAAGCAGACGTTGCCACAATGATAGAATTATCACTTGAAATTAAATCAAATATCAACTGCACAACATGCTGTTCATGCCTATATATTAAAATCACTTGCGCTAGGCGTTTTGTACAAAAGTTGAATTCTTAGAAAAACAAAACAATCATCGACGTAGTTGAATTCTCAAGTATGACACTTATCACGATATTGTTATAAGTGTACCACTTGGTTATTACGGTTGGAGTAAGAAATCGGATTATTATAAGTAGGTCGCTTTTCAATCGGAGTAAAGTGTTAATATTCAGCCTAAATATCCGATATTGTACCCCTGATCTAAATAACAACTGAATGATGTTCGGTGATTAGCTGATCCTCGCTTGTCTTTAATTGGTCTGGATTATTGCTATACTTAGTTCAAATACTTGTTCTGTATGTCAAAGGTGACGACTGAACTAGTATAATTATCTCGATACATATTAGCCCTCTAGCCCCCAAACTCGCCGAGTTATAGAGGTTATGCAAAATCGAAATATACTGTCCCAGCAAATGAAATGAATGGGATTTTAGACCAACTTTGTGCACATATAGGCTAAACCGGACCAGGAGAACCTCCTGAGGATCGTGAGATGAATGAGACGACACTACCCTCCAGATACAGGATTCGAAATACGAGCGCTGTTGGTCTGAGGCCGAGCACGCTACCTCTCGGTCACGGAGGCTCCCCACAAAATTGTAACTTCACGAGTGAGCGGGGAAGAAACATTTCCTTTCTTTGAAATTTGAAGGCCAGAGTGTGGTTCGAGCCCGCGATCTTTGACTTTCCAAGCAGGCAGCTTTAACCACTACACCAGGCCCCCCCGCCATGCTGTCCCAGCAAACCCAAGATATTAATATAACATTTGTACAACGCCGGCCAACGTCTTCGACGTTAGTCCAGCATTGTACAAATGTTATTCAAATCTTTTGTGCTCTGCCGTAGTTCTTCGATTGACGTTATCCGCATAACGTATTGAATGTGAACCTCTAGTGAAGTATTACCAAGTGCAGTAATACATGTAGGAAGAGCATAGATACTTATAATATCAAGTGTGGCACTTAGAGAACAACTATATAAAGTGCAAGCAACCACATCTCGTCATTCAGAAAAAAATCGCACCAGAAAAACTACACCAGATTCTATCAGTTTTGCCAGACCAAGAACAATCTCTAGATATGCTACTACAAATATGTATTTTCTTCAGCTTGGCAGTTTTGGTACGTAATAAATATGTTCGCGACCGATATTTGTTCACATAATTATACTTTGACAAACCCAAATTTTAATTTATTGCTGATGAGATGTTAAGTTTTATGGGCATATGGCTGGATAATTTTAACGGATAAATCACAATAGTTTCATCTGGATTTTATATTGCGTTGAAGTGAAGCTATAAGCACATGGGCATCAACAAATTTTAACATGTGTGTTAGAAGCATTTATTCAAGTAAGTATACATAACAACATCCCTTAATAACAGTTACTTTGTATTACTCTATACATTTTTTTTGCAGACTGCAGCCCAAAACAAAGTGATCGTAACAGCTATACGGGTGAGTGAGTCATTATCATGATTATAGATTTTGTAAAAAAACTTTTAAGCAAATATATTATATGCTAAATTTGCATGATTAATTTGATGATAATACTGTGCACCCATCAAACATGATACACTGAAACAATGTTGTTTTAACGTTGACCCAACGTCTTCGACGCTGGCCTAACTTTAAAACAACATTATTTCAGTGTATCTCGTTTGCTGTGTAACAACACTTAACAAAAATACTACTCCTCAGGCTGACCCATACTACCAGCAGTCACCAGAGTTGACGTCATCTGGTTGTGTAAACCGTCAAGGATTTTTGGTAGATCTTCTAGACAGAGTAGCGCAGATAGCAGACTTTCATTATGAGTGGAGGCTGGTTCAAGATGGTCGCTATGGTGCTGCTTTAGAGAATGATCAGTGGTCTGGGATGATCGGAGAAGTACAGAGAGGGGTGAGTTAATTAATTAATTTTCAATATTAGATAATACAGTTCAACACGTGTCATCGCAATTACTGCTACAAAGTTTTTTTTAACACAGTAACGTTCATGTGTTTTATGGTATATTTCCTATATAATTATCCCTGTAGGGAGATCCCTATCAACTGTTATTTCATATATATATATTCGTGCAAGTATCAACTGAATGGCTCCATGCATTAACTCGTTAAGCGCTATTAACAGGTTCTTGCTGATAACGACGGATTTAAGGTGATGAGGTAGGGAAGATTATTGTGTAAACAAATCTTAGCTCTACGACCATTATAAAGCACTTTTCTCAGAAGCAAGTAAATGTTTATGGCTGTTAGTGAAACAAATTTCACTATAAAAAACTGTTAAGTGCATAAATATTACTAAGTAACATGTAGCAAATCGAACCGGTATGTTCTTGCAAATAATACAGTCACAAACCAAAGCGCCCTTAACAGGATTTTACAAATATCAACAACATTGATTTTAAATGTGCAAAAGTATTCAGATAAATGGTTGTGAAGTCACTGTTTCACAGATACCTAATCGATATCCATGATTTTTCGGAAAAAAAGGCATAAAGCAATAACATGTTAATGTCAGTTACCATAAAATATTGTGATATTGAACTTGACCACTATTTGCAAGTACTAGTTAACAAACTCTGAAAATGTGCACAAGGCATGTTTAGAGTATATGATTACTAAACTTGCGGGGGCCCTAGGGTAGTGGTTAGCACCGCTGCCTTTCACGCCAGAGTCCGGGGTTCGGTTCCCGGTCTCGGCGGTTTGAAAGAAACAAAATTGTTTCTTCCCCATCCACGTGTGAAAGTTAGTATTGTGGGGAGCCTCCGTGTACGAGAGGTAGCGTGCTCGGCCTCAGACCGCCAGGGCTCGAATTTCGAATCCTGTGTCTGGAGGACAGTGTCATCTCAATCATCTCACCATCCTCAGGAGGTTCTCCTGGCCCAGTTTAGCCTATATGTGCACAAAGGTGGCCTAAAGCCCGATTCATTTATTACTAAACTTACTTTACCAATAATATTGATAAACAAACTTATTTTACTCAGAAGCTCTTAATGGAAAAAATATTGAACTTCTTGCACGGAGCCATTCAACTGTGTAGGTAACAACTATTATTTTTATCTATCCATATAAGTGTCAACTGTCGTGTGTATTATTCATGCTTCAGGAAGCAGACTTGGCTGTGGCACCTCTCACTATAACAGCAAACAGAATGAACGCCGTAGACTTCACAGTTCCATTTATGAGTTTTAAAAGGGTGATGGTATATCGTCCATCAGGACAGAACTTCACTTCTGTTTCACAAGCTCTAGAATCAGGTATTAAAGTCGGTGTCATACAGGGTGGAAGTACGTCAAAAGCTTTGATGACGTCATCAGTGAACTCTCTGAGACAGTTGTGGAAATCTGTAGAGAATTCTGGATCATATGGACAAGTCAAGAATATAGAAGAAGGCGTAGAAAGAGCACTACAGGGGAATTATGGATTTATCACCGAGTTCCCTTTGATTAACAAGTTCATTCAGCAGACCTCTTGCGAGCTGACTACTCTAGAACTCCCCTTATATGAGCAGTTCCATGGCTGGGCAGTGAACAAGGGCTCGGCACTTAGTGATATGGTTAGTAAGGCTATTCTGACTCTTCAAACCAATGGAGAACTTGATGTGATGAAAGCCAAATGGTGGCCGACTTAATGTGACTAATTTGTAGCAATTGCAATGTGATGTTACATGGCTAAATGGTATCCAAGAAAAAAACATTTGTATCACATTTATACAATGTTGGTCCAATGTCGAAGACCTTAGTCCAACGTTGTATAAATGTTATACAAATGTTTTGTGTTTGCTGGGATACCCTCTTGAAAATAAAGTTTATTTGATTTGATTTGAAACTTTATTAAATGTATTAAACAAATTAGAGTGATTATAACGTGGTTGTTTTGTGCTCATTTAATTATGTGTCTTTTTGGCGTACACTTACACCACCATAAATTAAAATATTACCAATTGACATGTGAAATATTCAATAAAATGTCCAATAGAACTAGAACCCAAGGTATCTGACATCCAGATTAAGCGCAATCTTGCATCCGGTACATATAAGTTGACTAAATCGGCAGCATATGAACAAACGTGGCTCAATGTTTTTTATCTAAAAAATATTCACTAATTATTTTAAATCTGCATTTTCTCTTCGGAATGGAATTGGAAAAATATTTATTATAATTCACGAAGACTAATAGTATGATAGTAGCAGTATAGTATAACATTGTTAAAAGGACAGGCCCAGGCTAAAATCATCAAAAAATCGGTGATTTTATTTTGGCTTCTTAATATGATTAACATGTCCATAGACTAGAACTGCAAAGCATTCATTCATGCATTCATTTATTCACTGATTTATTCATTCATTCATTCATTCATTCATTCATTTATTCATTCATTCATTCATTCATTCATTCATTCATTCATTCATTCATTCTTTATTTTTGTGCTGCGCATTCACCAGTTAGGCTAGATATAGAGACGAAATTCCTGATTTCTAATTTTGGACAACCATGTCAAAAATAAGAAATACGGGAATTGTTTATCTTCAACATGTTCCAATGCTGTTATTGAATGTGCTAATAGAAAATGAAAAAAAAGAATATAATCGGGACCGCCGGTTAAAGGGTTAATCATGTCATTCAAAATATGCCAAGTGATACAGAAATGCGACGACGGGGTTAAACGTCTCACCACACATAATATCCCTCCCATAGGCTTACATGTATTATCACCCATACGCTTGGTCCTCCCCAGCATTCTTTAAGTGAAAATATCTGTATAAACCTATATATTTTTTTAATCATCAGGACATACTCTATCAATATAAAAAATAAAAAAAGAGTGCTTAAACGTCGTTTTTTTTCTATTTTCGAATGGGAATGTCAAGACCTAGCTTACTCTCTGAGAATTGCCAATCCACAGGAACTACCGAATGCAGCATATGCCTTGTTACTACCAGCGTATGGACTACATTTTATATCTATCTCTCCCGATTTCGATGTTTTTGAAGCAAGAAATGGTTACCCAATCTAAATGAATTGGTATCAAAAAGATATAAATGTACTATTTAAACTCAAGCCTGCTGTAAATCGCCACATTTTTAAAAAGAGATCGTGAGACCTTAAAAGGTAAATGCATGATAATGCATATCACATCATCTAAATCCAGCAACATCTAACAAAATTACTATATTTAACATTTTAACCGTGTATGTAGATAATCATGATAATGAATAATTACACAAATTTCTCAGGTTCCATCTAACTCTGCCCAAAACATGAAACAGAATCGACATATTTTTTTATTCGTTATCAGCACACTAAATAAGATAAGTTATAGATAAGTTCTAGCAGTAGCTCTCAAGAGTAAGTATAGTATAAGCGACATTTAAAATAAAGATATTAAAGATCACAATAAAACAAGCAGGTTGGCTAGCAAGAAGTTAACATAAAAAGTAAATTAGCCATTATATTAAAAACTTAGTGCATTTGAGAAATAAATTATTAAATTAATAAATTCAATTCGAGAATAAATTCCGGTATTTTTTTATTGTAGAATTTCCATTCACTGTCAGATTGTAGTTGTGGTAGCATTAACAATGAATGAAAAGATGCCTAAATGCCCGGTGGGTGAATGGTTCCACCAATTTTTTCAACCACCGCGAGACACAACTTCAAGTAGGTGAAAATGGTTTTAACCCTTGTGCAGCTGGAAACGTGTATATTCGGTTCCAAGCATATATTAGATCAATAGAAATAACACTAAATTTGATAAAATGATATTCGGTAGATGCTAATGGTTAATCTAATATTTCAATATTGGAGAGGTCTCTTTTTCATAAATATAAATATTTTTCATTGTTTGAAGCAGGAGATTGCGTTAGCAATTCGAGCTTCTAATGAATGAAAACTAGAAGAAGGCCTAAGTGTTTACCATGTAAACACACAAGAAGGCTCCCACTCACACTTTTAAAAATAAAAGTTATCAATTAATTAAAATTTCATCAGATAATCAATTTGTAGCCTACATGTAATTATTGAATCATATTATGAGGCAGAGGTTAGCAGTTTTAGCGTGACAGTGTGATATTTTGAACCAAACAGCTTAAAGATGGCCGGCATGAGGTGGATATGTTTCTGAACTTTCTGAAAAACTGATGCAGTCTAGGAAGTAATACTAGCATGCAGTACATTGAATATAGAGTACACTATTAAATATTGAGTATTAAGTGTTTTGTCTTGGCAACACAAACTTGCTGTCATCGTAAGCTCTCGTTTGATAAATTATTTTGAACTTTATTAACAAAGAAAGACGCTCAACATCATATGCCTACCATTGAGAACGGAACCAACCGAAGAGGCGCGACTCTTATGGAAGGGGCATGACATGATGGCAAGATAAGGCGAGTGATTGCAATTTACGCTGATGACAATGTTTAAATGTTGACTTATATATGACTTATCGTCTCATCACTAATCCTTGACTTGATCCAGTCGGAACTGTTCCTCTTAGTGGATCCAACCAGCGCCGCTCCCTTTAGTGGATATAGCTCTGGGTCTCTTAGTGGATCCAGCCAACGCTGGTCCCCTTGGTGGATTTAAGCAGAGCCGGTCCCTTTATTAGATCCAAGCAGGGCTGGTCCACTTAGTGAATTATGCCAGTGCTGGTCCCTTAGTGGATCCTGCGACAACTGTTCCCAGTCCGACAACTGATCGCATTAGTGAATCCAGCAGCAGCTGGTTGCTGATGCATGCCTCTCCTATTAGACTGTAAAAGTGTGAATGATTCTTTCTTGTTCTTGGGGCTAGTCTGCTTTTGAAGTCCTTCTATGATTTGGGACTGAAAAAGGGTAGTCCGTGTCACGAATCGCTGGTCTGTCCGCTTTCTGAATCTGACAATACATTATGTGAATGGGGAAAAGATTAGGACTGGCTAAAGGTGGTCCGTATTCCAGGATGGTCCGTTTTGTGAGGCGGTCCGATACCGGCTCTCCACTGTATATCGAATAAGCTGCTTTGAAGTTATCAGGGTGACAAGCCTGTCCTAATTTGGTGAGAAAAGATTAAAGATGGCCGCCATGATCCGGATATTTTTCTGAACTTTCTAATAAAGGAATGGAGTCTAGGAAATATTACTAACGTTACTATGCAGTATTTTGAATATTATGTATATCGGATTTTGAAGCTTTGAAGTTATCAGGGTGACAAGGTCCTAATTTGATGGCCGCCTTCACCCTAATAGTTTTCCGTACTTTTTGAAAAATTGATGCATTCTACGAATTGGTACAACTTTGCAGTATGTTGAATGTTGAGTATATCGGATAAGCGGCTTTGAAGTTGTGACAAGGTCATAATTTGATGAAAAAATATGACCCGGATATTTTATAGAATTTTCTAAAAAAATATTGCAGTTTGGCAATTAATACTAGGCCTACTATGCAGTATGTTGATAACTGTGTATATCGGATAAGCGGCTTTGAAGTTAAAAGGGCTGACAGGGTGACAAGGTCCTAATTTTACAAAAAAAAGATTAAAGATGGCCACCATGACCCAACTATTTTACCGGATTTTCTAAAAAAAATGATACAGTCTAGGAATTATTACTGCTATGCAATATGTGGAGCACCAAATGAATCTGGGAAGCTATTTTGTAGATATGAGGGTGACAAGGCATGGCTGTGGCCACACTCGGCGGCAGGGGAAGCTTTTTTTTTTTTTTTTTCAGCGCGGGGACCGTCTTTATACGTCAGAATCTGACGTCTGCAGACGTCAGATTGTGACATAGAAAGACGGCCCCCGCGCTGATATAATTAAAACAATTATAATGGCCGTAGACCAATAACAAATGTATTCAAATGAATCGGAAAGAGCTGACTAAGATGGGTATGATAATTTAAAATTATAAAAACCCTTTGGTCTCCATGGTTTATGCAAAAATAATTCAGCGCTGTAATGGTTAAATAGAAGCAGACAATTCAGCAGGACAAGGGTTACATTTAGTAAACAAGAATGTGATAACGTCATGCTATTTATGCTGTAACATCATGTTAAGGTATTGCAAAAAAAGCTGTAGTAAATGTATTCAGTGAATGGGTTAATGTTGGCCCAACGTCAACAACGCTGGGCCAACAACAAGCCAACATTGGTTAAACGTCTTGTGTTGAAATTAATAAAAAAACGTCACAGATAGCCTACTCATCTTCATTATATCAGTATAATTTGAAATGAATGTAACACATATAAATCAATTGTACAAAATGAAGTTTATTTAAAAAAAAAATATATTTCGTAAAGTGAGTGTTTACAACTATAAAAATTGTATGTGGCCTACGTTTTATTATTATGATACGATAATTACGCACATTCATCATGCTCTCCTGGCATGTATTTGTACATTTCTGTATTATATATGTATATATTTATGCAGATCCTTTGAAATACAATTATTGTCTATTGTCTATTGCCGGGCAGGAACTGGGTCGGTTACTATCACACCTATTTTTTTTTTTTATTTGGATAGATTATTTTAAATTGTTGCAGTGATTTTTTTGAGTTGGTCTTCAATTTTGAACAGATTTTTTCGAAACATTCTCTTAGTATTTATTAACAAGAAAATAGTGAAAATTATGGGGCAAGAGCCAGATTATTTAATTTATGAAGGCCTATGACATGTTATTTGCAATCGGTGGCCCATAATTATTATAAAATTATAATGCCATGCATATTCCCGCTATGAGATAATACTCATCCACTAACAGAAAACAATGTCACTCTAAGGTCTCACCACACAAATTCATTCGCGCATATCATTATAAAGTTTAAGAATAAGAAAGTTAGACTCTTTTTTAAAATTGTGGCTCTTTGCAGCAGCTCCTGTGGTGATTATTACGGAAATATCATTTTGATACCAATTTAAATCGATTCTGTGATGTTTTGTTGTAGCAAAAGCATCGAAATGATAAAAGATAGATCTAACAGGAAGTCCTTGCGCTGGCTGTAACAAGGCTCTTCTAAAAAACAAGGTCAATTTTTTTCTAGGTCGCCCGGGGGAGAGTGGGGCAAGAGCTTATTCTAGGCTAAAATAGCAGGAAAGCAAGCAGATTCACATACCTTTTTTATTTTTTATTTTGAAAGAGAACAGCAGGATGGTTAAAATGATATATAGGGTTATTTACATTTCCCCATTTTAGGAGTGCTGGGAGGCCTGAGCGTATGGGTCATAATACATGTAAGTCTATGGGACGGGTATTATGTGTGGTGAGACGTTAAGGCCATAGTTCCAGAAAACACATTTTCGCGCCTGTGGGATGTTTTATTGCTACTAGACCAATAATTATGCTCATTTATTATCACCAGGCAGCCAATTCAGCAAAAAAATATAATATAGACATGTTTTCTAGCGAATTTAACGAAACTAATTTGATAATGTTCAATTATGGCCCATATACCAAGCATTCGTCCATATAGCACTGAAACAGTTGTAAGTTCAACTTGGTTCTTCCGCTTCCCCGCATTGATTTTCTTGTCCTTTGGTATTTATACCTCTTTTGTTTGTGTGTATAATGTCCGTACATCACTATTCTGAAGAAATAAAATCATTCATTGCTCAATTTCAAGACGAGTCTCTGAAAAAATAGGCAATCCCATACAGATGCTTCATGAAAATGGAAAATTATGTTGTAATATCGAAAAACGGGCCATTTCTCGAGATCTAGTAATAAACAGGGGAATTTCATTTTGCGTTTGTGTGCCTTCTGCTCATCGGAATTGGACAAGGTTTTCTTTTTCGATTTCAGAATAGAATGTATTTTCTAGCTCACTTGAAAAAAAATATTCCATAAACATGTTTATTTCCCTTAAGGTCTCACCACACAAATTCATTCGCGCATATCATTATAAAGTTTAAGAATAAGAAAGTTAGACTCTTTTTTTAAAATTGTGGCTCTTTGCAGCAGCTCCTGTGGTGATTATTACGGAAATATCATTTTGATACCAATTTAAATCGATTCTGTGATGTTTTGTTGTAGCAAAAGCATCGAAATGATAAAAGATAGATCTAACAGGAAGTCCTTGCGCTGGCTGTATCAAGGCTCTTCTAAAAAAACAAGGTCAATTTTTTTCTAGGTCGCCCGGGGGAGAGTGGGGCAAGAGCTTATTCTAGGCTAAAATAGCAGGAAAGCAAGCAGATTCACATACCTTTTTTATTTTTTATTTTGAAAGAGAACAGCAGGATGGTTAAAATGATATATAGGGTTATTTACATTTCCCCATTTTAGGAGTGCTGGGAGGCCTGAGCGTATGGGTCATAATACATGTAAGTCTATGGGACGGGTATTATGTGTGGTGAGACGTTAATAAATGACGGTAAATTAGGGTGAAATGTGATATTTTAAAATTAGGTGAACTATGACGTCATATTTTTCCTGTTTTAGTTGCTATTTTATTTCGCTATAGCAACTGTTACCAAAAATGCTGCATTTTCCTTTAGTTGTGGTTACCACAAAAAATATCTGTCGTTTTATCAGAATCATCTTGTTTTAAAGACAATATTATTGGATACCAAACAAAGTAAGTACCCAGTGTTTACTACTAACGATGTATTAAGGCAAGATCATGTATGTTTAGATTTTGTATGAATTTCACACCCCCACTAAATCTATTATTTTAGTTTTTACCGTCTGATGTTTGTCTCTCAAAATTGTCAATGACAATTTCATCACGGTTGATCATAATACACAGTATTAATTACGACGCTATAATCAGTATATTATTATCATAGGCATAGCTGATGTCTGTAGTATGCTTAACGGTACCTGTGCAACAGTCCTCTCATGGATTTTCACTGACAGCCAGCGAATTTACGCTAGAGACGGATTTTCTGTCTATAGTAATTAGTATGCCTACCATACAGCTGTTAATTTAACCCTTTAAACCCTCACGATGCATTAAAGCATCATGATCATTTTACATCTTTGAAAACAAACTTAATTTTCCTCCAACCAACGGTTTTAGAACAAAAAATTCCATTGAACAGGTTGATTAATACATGGTAATTTTCTTTAATTTTTAAACCATATCAAATCATCTTAATCCACTACAAGTAGAGCATTGCGGCAGCAATTCGCGGCTTGTAGAGGATGAAGATGACTATGGTAAATTCAGGCTTGAAAGTTGAAAGGGTTAAGACTTAAGACTTAAGTTATTAAGGCTTAAACAGCAAAATGGCATGTGTACCCAGGAATGTAAAACTGCCATATAGGCTATAAACAAAATGGACCAAACGCTTTTTCTAATTTGAAATCACCATAATTCCATTAATGACTGAGCTACCTCTTTCCGCCTGTACGCCGTACGGCCATTTAATCCATATAATAATAATATAATGCTTTACTTATTTCAGTACGGGTATCAACTTTACTCGTCAAAATCTGACGTCGACAGACGACAGATTACATTGAATAGTTCAGATTTCTAGGGGCTCAGCTTCTTGTTTCGATTCGGAAGTTATTACAATCAATTTATTTTAAACTTCAGATGCCGAATCAACTTGTAACAATTATGAGAAGGTTGGCTAGATCAATGAGGAGAAGAAGAACAACTAATCGCTATGAAAAGTGAGCGTCAACAATTTGTATTAAAATTATTTAAAAATAAGAAAGACTTTAAGTTAAATTGTTTGCTGTTGGAAATCCCACATGATTATCATATTGTCACATATTACAATTCTAGTTGCAAATTATAATTATATGACTATGATATATAATTATATATTATAATATGATCTCATTGTGACCGGTTTCACATGTTTTACAGATTGCAGAATGATGAGCACCATGGGCATGGCGATGCCGTCAGAGGTATGACTGTGATACTCGTTTGTAATTAAGTATCAGATATTACCAGAAAACTGTAGATTTGTATGTCCATTGTGCGAACATGGCTAGCCCTACATTATCTACGTTATCTTGGTAACAGTATCTTCCCTATCAAACAATGCAATTTATTGTAAGATAATATTAATATCAATAAAAGCATACAGTTATATTTCATACAAGATGATTATTACGCCAACACTAATTAAATAATTTAAAATTTAAAACCTCTTGTTTTCAACACAACTCCGAATCTAAATGCATACATATAAAATACTACTATTTTATAATACTATTTTAATATTTACATATTTTTGTTAACAGAAATAAAGCAGACAGAGACTTCCGGACAGAGAATCAGAGATTTCCCAGAGGTGAGGCAATCTATAGATCAACTTGTCTGTGTCACTGCTTGTTATTGTATTTAAATATGAAATATTAAAGTAATAGACTCTCTCTAGTCATTATTATTTCCCACGTTAATCACAGAGTGGTAATCTGAGAATAAAGTGGTAGACACCTCGACACTACGTCATGTAGTTTCTACGAGCATTAACATGTTAAGCAGTTATTGATTATTTCCATTCTTTTAGCAGCAAGCACGACTATATCCGTTTATAATTTGTTTGATTAGTCGGTTTAGATACTTTTGATGAGAACCAAATGTGTGTTTAAATATCAAGATTTACAAATGTTTGGTCCCAAATTAAACAGATATTATATTAGTCATTTCCATCCACTTGTCTCATTTTCATCCACTTGTCTCACTTTCATCCAGGCCACCGCGACCCACAACTTCAGGTGAATGAAAATATTTAAAAAAATCACTTGGCAGCTGAAGGAATATTAATAAGAGACGATATTTTAGGAACATTTAATTTATTATCAGGACTTATTGTTTCATAATCGTTCATTCTGATTTTTTTAGATAATTATCCCGCTTCAGGTCCAATCATACCAAGATGTGATGGCGGAGCGCCTGAAGCGATGGGATGAAATGCTGGAGAGACGAGCCGAGAGGATGAGAATTCAAAGCAAATGGTTCATGGAGATTACGGACAATTAATTTTGTGTCATTGTTATTGTATTGTTCAATTTAATTACTGTTTTTTTATATATTTTTTTTTAACGGATTTTAAGAGCGATTGTTTTTTTAAATAATTTATTGTTGGCCACTTCAGGGATTTCAACTCTTTAGGATCACTCCAAGTTCTACTTTATTTTTTTGTGGGAACTCCGTTTGTTTGTGTCGGCACCGGTTGTTGACCAAACAGCTGATGCGGGAGTGATTCCATTGACTAGATTTCCCTGAAGTGGCACAATTTACCAAATTTGTCATTCAAATAATACTGTATCCATCAATTTATCTTTGTTCTGTATATCTAAATTATTACATATTATGTAAGATTATCATATTGATTATTATTGTAAGATCATGATTATATTATAATATATAACTACTATATCAAATAAATTATGTCGCATCCGCTTTGCATATTATACGATGTTCCTGTGTTTTTTGTCTTTGAAAACTAGATATCATATGACTAGAATAAATAAACACATCTCCGATATAATATGGATGTCTCTATATCGATCCGTCAAAATACACCTACAAATAACTGGCGTCAACCATTGTGTTTACTGAATTAAACACGAAAGTTTTTCAGATAAAAATGAGTGAACCTCAAAATCTCTTCTAAATTTAAAAAGACTACTCCATAATGTAAAAATAATAATTTAGACACATCAGATAACACGTAGAGAATGTATACTTCTTAGAATATTCCTTCATAAGCAAAGCAGTCTAGACACTTGTTTGCTCATGAGATACAATTTTACTAAGTTTGGACGCATACCTACATCCAAACTTATTGCGTTTACAACGGATCTTTCTTCTTTTTATTATTATTATTCTAGGGCCGATAATTGAAAGTATATTTCTCCATGAGTTTTTACCCGACTTGAATTTTTCACACACTAACCTTTAAATATGCAAGCGATTCAACCGATATCGTTCGAGTTATTAATAGGTTAAAGGTCTCTGGATATCTGCAGTTATAATACATTAGCGTCGCCCTTATTATTGTGGTCGCTCACTCATTTTTGCATGGATTCAATAAAAAAAATTGACAAAACTTTGCATCGCACCAATGCGATCAAACATACTTATAGAAATCACAATAAATTATAGACTCAGAGCAATTTCGATTTACACGGATTTGGGGTCAATTCGACTTATTTCAAAGTCTTTTTTAGTGGCTCATAACTCCCAAGAGTTTTAAATATGGTATGGTTTTCTTTTTTAATCTGTAAAATTTTTTTGTAACAAATATACTTGAAGACAAGAGGGGTTTTAATTCGATTGCGGTTTGGATTAATGTATGATTTCAGTAGTACTTGTAGCAATGCAGCCCATCCCCCATGGCTTTTATTAAACAGTATAGCCTTGTTCACCATACCTCGCCATAACAAAGATAAATCAACTGTTTTTCCTTGAAAAAGGCCAAATGTGAACAAGCAGATGCAGTGATTACCTCACCAGACACGGCGCCATATTCACTCCGTATTTATACCAATCACAGCTCATCATTAATATTCGCATCATTCGTAATAAAATGGCAAGGCAATGGTAACGTTAGTAAAATATTCGCAACATTCATTAATACGTTTGTGAGCCCATGTGTAAGTATTCGCAAGCGTTCATAACATTCGCAAGGCAGTCATAGTATTTATTTGATATTATTCTTAAGCCCATTTGCTCAATGCGCAACGATTGTTAGCAATTCGTAAGGTATTGGCAAACATTCGTAGTGCATTTGCAATATATTCGTAAGGAGAGGTCGAGGGATGACCGATGTGAAAATATTCGCTATCTATTCGCAATTTTTGGGCGAGGTCACTGCGAGTTTCAAAGATTCATATTCGCTATGTTCGCTAGCATATTCGCCTATGTGTGAGTAGCAATAAACTTATAGTCGGCTGCATATATAACAAAACACCTTACCTTGATAAAAAATGAATAATTCCCAAGACGGTGTCCAAGATGGCCGCCAAATCTTTAAAATTCCAATAAGATGCCAATTAATGACCCGAAATGACTCAGTTCATTACGTTTAATATGGTATATAGCAATATAATAACTTGAATGACTACAACATCAACGACAGACGTTTATATGTAACCCTACCCCTCGGGCCTAATTCTAGACTGGTTTGTAGGTACCTCTATATAAGTGATCAAAATATAAAGCTCGTCCCTATTTTGTTACTGTGGTGTGGGTGAGATAATGGGGTTGGGGTACACGTGGGGTAACAGTGGCCCACAGCCTACATATAAGTACTATTTGGACATGGAAAACTTTATACCAACTAGCACATTTCTGAATTCACATATTTGAAGTACATGTAGTATAATTTTACTAAGCCGATCATGTCAAGCTGGGCTGTTTTATAACCAGACTTTGCCAAAATGGTGGAATTATCACTAGGAATTAGATCAAATAATCACAACATGCTGTTCACGCCTATGTATTTATGCTACTTGAGATAGGCGTATTGTAAAAAAATTGTATTCTTTGGAAGACAAAAAATCATAGATGTAGTTGGTATCTCAAGTATGCCACTAATCATGCTATTCTTATAAGTGTATCACTTGGTTGTTACATTTGGAGTACGAAATCAGATTATTATAAGTATATCGCCTTTCACTCGGAGTAAAATGTGAATATTCAACCTAAATATTTGATAGTGTACCCCTTATTTCAATAACAACTGAATGACGTTTGGTGATTAGCCGATCCTCGCGTGTCTTTAATTGGTAAACTGCTACACTTGGTTCGAAGACTTGTTCTGTATGTCAAAGGTGACGACTACCCGGCAAACGTGAGACGTTGGCCAAATGTTGGCTTACTGTTGGTCCAACGTCGTAGACGGTGGGCCAACAGTAATCCAACGTTTGACCAACGTCTCATGTTTGCTGGGTACTAGTATATCTCGATATTTATGGGTGTCTTGGAAATGAAATAATGATGATATCCTGTATATTTATATCATTTTAATTTGAAACATTTTAACCGCATTGGATTGGATTTTAACATATATATATATTATATGTATTAGATATAAGAATGTTAGCATTCGAAATAACTTAAAATTATTTGCAAAATGGAAATATGCCGTACCCCCAGCAAAGACAAAACATTTGTATAACATTACGAAAACGATGGCCCAACGTATTCGACGTTGGTCCGACATTATACAAATCTTTTGTGATATGCCGTAGTTCTCTGAGTGACGTTATCCGCATAACGTATTGAATGTGAACCACTAGAGAAGTATTACCCAGTGCAGTAATACATGTAGGAAGAGCATAGATACTTATAATATCAAGTGTGGCACTCAAACAACAACTATATAAAGTGAAAGCAACCACGTTTCCGTCATTCAGAAAAATATCGTACCAGAAAAACTACACCAGATTCTATTACTTTTGCCACACCGAGAGCAATCTCTAGATATGCTACTACAAATATGTATTTTCTTCAGCTTATCAGTTTTGGTACGTAATAAATATGTTCGCGACTCATATTTTTCACATAAAGATACTTTGACAAACTAAAATTTTAATTTATTGCTGATGTGATGTTAAGTTTTATGGGCATATGGCTGGATAGTTGATCGGATAAATCACAAAAGTAGTATCTGGATTTTATATTGCATTGAAGTGAAGCTATAAACATTTGAGCATCAGCAAGTTTCAACATGTGTGTTAAAAGCATTTATTCAAGTAAGTATACATAATAACATCCCTTAATAACAGTTACTTTGTATTACTCTGTGCATTTTTTTGCAGACTGCAGCCCAAAACAAAGTGGTCGTAACAACTATACGGGTGAGTGAGTGATTATAGATTTTGTAAAAAAAACTTTTAAAGCAAATACAAATTATTTTATATGCTAAATTTGCATAATTAATTTGATGATAATACTGTGCACCCATCAAACATGACACACTGAAACAATGTTGTTTTAACGTTGGCCCAACGTCTTCGACGCTGGCCCAACATTAAAACAACATTGTTTCAGTGTATCGTGTTTGCTGTGTTTAAACACTTAACAAAATTACTACTCCTCAGGCCGACCCATACTACCAGCAGTCACCAGAGTTGACGTCATCTGTTTGTGTAAACCGTCAAGGATTTCTGGTAGATCTTCTAGACAGAGTAGCACAGATAGCTGACTTTCAGTATGAGTGGAGGCTGGTTCAAGATGAACATTATGGTGCTGCTTTAGAGAACGATCAGTGGTCTGGAATGATCGGAGAAGTACAGAGAGGAGTGACTTAACCCTTTCTCGCCCATACGGCCCCTGAGGGCCGGTGAAATATGATTTCATTTTTCACATGCTCGTATTTTGCATACACACGGCCTTTAGATTGCCACAATACATTTAAAATTGTATAATTTCTGCCTGAATACATTGTGCAATGTTTAATTAGTTCGGTAATAAGTAAAAAATATATATTTACCCTCTATCCCACTCATATCTCAACTTTGATTGTGCTAACCCTTTGACTCTCAAGTTCATGCCAGAACCCAGGGATAATGATTGTCATTTAATGGAAATGCACGTGTTCTGGTATAATGGCTGTAACTGTGGATCTACAAGGTCTATTAACCATATGTACACATGTGGGATTCGGCAGGGCCGGGCCTTTGTGATCATGCAACACTTGGGTCAGTCAAAGATCACCTCAAGGTCATTGCAAAGTCAAAGTGTCATAAATTCAAATAAAAAAAAAGATATAAGCCAAGCCATTTTATCCACTTCTGGATAGGCACAATGTATAGAAACATGTATATGTGTGGCAGTTCCTCAGAATCATGTTAAATGAAATGACCTTTAACGGGCCCTGAGTACCTGAAGAATCTAACCCCATCCAATATAATAATGATACCCATTTTGATATCCTTGAAATGTCTCGCAAGCCTAGCGGTAGCTACTGAAATCATTCCTTTTTACCTTTTATTTCGGGATAATGAAATATTTCGCATGGATAGGGTTGATGGTTGTTGACGTATATACCCATAGCAATAACAGCTACTGATCTTATATTGAGGATTCGTTGTGTAACAAGTTCCATAGACATCTTACAATTCTATTATTTAATATATAAATATATAATTATTCTATATTAATTTCATCTCGGGTGTCTTGAAAATACACAATACATAAAATTGGGTACCGTTTCCATGGAAACCGTTTCTAAGGAGTAAGTGTACGTCTTCTTACACTCATAAGACGTTTGTATTGATCACCTAAGTGTTCTCTTTGTGCGTAGAAAATGTTATGTGCATTGGAATAATCGTTTAAAAGATATCGTAATATTTGTATCGAGTTATTATTTTTATTTAAATTTCTTTAAAAAACTCGGGCTCGTAAGGGTTAAATACTAAATTTGCAATATTTGATAATATAGCTGAGTACGTGTCATCGCACAGTTTTTTTAACACAGCAGCATGTGCTTTATGGTATATTTTCTATATAATTATCCCTGTAGTTAGACCTCTATCAACTGGCATTTTATATAATATATATATATCCGTGTAAGTATCAACTGAAGGGCTCCGTACCATAACCTGTTAAGCGCCATTACCATGTTTTTGCTGATAACGACGGATTTAAAGTGCTGAGGTAGGGAAGATTATTATGTAAACAAATCTCACCTCTAGGACAATTGTAAAGCACTTTTCTCAGAAGCAAGTACATGTTTATGGCTGTTAGTGAAACAAATTTCACTATAAAAAACTGTTAAGTGCGTTCACCAGTATATTACTAAATAACATGTAGCAATCGTACCGGTAAGCTCACTTAAAGGGACTAGCCCACGCTAAAATCATCAAAAAAACGGTGATTTTATTTTGGCTTCTTAATATGACCATATGATGTAAACATGTTCATAGACTAGAACTGCAAAAGTTTTTAAATTTATCTGCTGCGCATTCACCAGTTACGCTAGATATAGAGACGAGATTCCTGATTTCTAATTATTGACAACCATGTCAAAAATAGGAAATACAGGAATTTCGTCTCTATATCTAGCCTAACTGATGAATGCGCAGCAGAAAAATTAAAAAAAACGTTCTCAGCTCTAGTCTATGGACATGTTTACATCATATGGTCATATTAAGAAGCCAAAATAAAATCACAGATTTTTTGACCATTTTAGCGTGGGCTAGTCCCTTTAACAAGTTCATAATACAGTCACAACCAGAAATGGTAAGCACCCTTAACAGGATTTTACAAATATCAACAATATTTATTTTAAATGTGCAAAATTATTCAGATAAATGGTTGTGAAGTCACTGTTTCACAGATATCTAATCGATATCCATGATTTCTGAAAAAAATGCGTAAAGCAATAAGATGGTAATGTCAATTACTATAAAATATTGTGATATTGAACTTGAACACTCTTTGCAAGTACTTAAAAGGTAACAAACCCAAAAAACGTGCACAATTCATGCTGGGAGTCTTAGATATGATTAGGGCCCTACTAAACTTACTCCACCAATATTATTGGGTATAGATATAAACTGGATAAACAAACTTATTTTACTCAGAAGCTCTTAATGGAAAGTGTCAACTATTCTGTGTATTATTCATGCTTCAGGAAGCGGACTTGGCGGTGGCACCTCTCACTATAACAGCAAACAGACTGAACGCCGTAGACTTCACTGTTCCATTTATGAGTTTTAAAAGGGTGATGATATATCGTCCATCAGGACAGAATTTCACTTCTGTTTCACAAGCTCTAGAATCAGGTATTAAAGTTGGTGTCATACAGGATGGAAGTACGTCAAAAGCCTTGATGACGTCATCAGTGAACTCTCTGAGACAGCTATGGAAATCTGTACAGAATTCTGGATCATATGGACAAGTTAAGAATATAGAAGAAGGCGTAGAAAGAGCACTACAGGGGAATTATGGATTTATAACCGAGTTCCCTTTGATTAACAAGTTCATTCAGCAGAACTTGTACCAGCTGACTACTCTAGAACTCCCCCTGTATGAGCAGTTTCATGGTTGGGCAGTGAGCAAGGGCGCGGCACTTGGTGATATTGTTAGTAAGGCTATTCTGACTCTACAAACCAATGGAGAACTTGATGTGATGAAAGCCAAATGGTGGCCAAACTAAATGTGACTAATTTGAGACAATTACAATGTAATGCTACAGCGCTAAATGATATGCCCCTATACCCTCTTGAAAATAAAGTTCATTTGATTTAATTTGAAATTGTATTAAATGTATTAGACACATTACACTGATTTTTGTAATTTTCACCCATTGGAGTTGTGTCTCGCTGCCGCGATCCACAACTTCAAGTGTGTGAAAATTATTCAGATTTGACCAAATGGAGGTCAACGATTTTAAAATCTTACTGATCGATGTCACGTTTTATCTTTACCACATTCAAAAGCTGGTTAGGTGTTAATAGAAGTGAAAACCTGAATATTATGGCACCGGTGGTTAAAGGGTTAAATCACCGTTTTTAACACTGCACCAGTGTCGGACAACATCCAGCTTCACCACGAGAGCGTGGTCATAACACACGGGGTAATTATATTGAGGCGCGGACTGATTTGTCAAGGAGGGAAATAAAGAGAGCGTAGCGGGATGCGGGGAAGTTTCGGAAGATGTGCCGGGATGTTTACGGTGAGGGGGGAATGGGAGCTCGTCTTAGGAACGCGCGTTGCGCCTGTTTCAATAAGCTATACGTATATTCAGAAAATCAGACATTTGGTCGAGCGATGCCTGTATCTTGGCCTAGCATCTGTGCCGGGAGGCAGACAATGTACCAGCATTATGCAGACTTCACTCCAAGACCTGATCACTGCTAGCTAATAGGTTAGCTCTGTTGATCTCCATGTCATGTAAATAACGTACAGTGTGACTATAAACTGATGCTTCCTATGGCACAACGGCTGTATATCACTAAAAAAATAAACATAACTTCTAGCTTGCTCAATAAACATATTAAATAAATTATGGATACGTTCTACAAACGTATGATACGAAAGAGAGCGTAGTACTAATTTGTTTTTCACTGCATAACATTGCATTACATTGCATTGTATTACATTGTATTGCATTTCATTTCATTGCATTTCATTGCATTTCATTGCATTTCATTGCATTGCATTGCATTGAATTGCATTGTATTGCATTGTATTGCATTGCATTGCATTGCATGACATTGCATTGCATTACATT
Organism: Flabesymbios commensalis; assembly: GCA_964017125.1. Taxonomy (NCBI): domain Eukaryota; kingdom Metazoa; phylum Annelida; class Polychaeta; order Terebellida; family Flabelligeridae; genus Flabesymbios; species Flabesymbios commensalis. Next base: position 90,515,189 of record OZ024904.1, on the reverse strand, counting down.
GCATTGCATTGCACTGCATTGCATTGCATTGCATTGCATTGCATTGCATTGCATTGCATTGCATTGCATTGCACTGCATTGCATTGCATTGCATTGCATTGCATTGCATTGCATTGCATTTCATGACATTGCATTACATTGCGTATCATGCTCGCGAATATTTAACCGAATAAAAAAATACAAATGGGCCCAAATCTCCCATAGCGCGGTCAAGTGCGAAGATGAGGGCTGTTACATAATAATTTGTGTCCCCATAGTCGTTTTTTCTTTACATATACATTTCTTGTGAGCAGGAAACACTCCTTAGTATCCAACCGATTGTGCTGAAAATATTCCATGGATTAAACTGCTCCATAGTTCCGTCTCGCCCGAAGATAAAGGCTCTTCCATAATAATTAGGGTGATCACAGCTGTTTGAGAAAGTCCTATGGAAATTCCTTGCAAGTAAGATACACTATTTTATACTAAACCGTTTGCTCTAAAAAAAACTCCATGCGTCCAACTCCCTATATAACTCGGTGTGAAATTGTAAGATTGGGGCTGTTCCATAATAATTAGCGTCACCACAGCCCCTTTTTAGACATAGGAATTTCTTGTAAACACGATACACTCTAAATAATATTACACTGATTGTTCTAAAATGCTCTAAGGTCTGCTCTAGCACGATGCACTCCTTATAGTAGGTGGGTCGTCATGATACGCTGAGTAAACATTGTGGTACACAATTCAATAGCACGCATACGTCCACAGGAGCTGGGTCTGCCGTAATGTAAATATTATGGTTCTGTGACGCATAATGACCCAGCTGCTTCAATATCCATTTGAGTTTTTTACCTTGCGTCCACCTGTCTGCTATTTTTGACAAGATTGAAGATGAGGGCTGTTTCATGCATGATAACTGGGGGTGGGGCTTAGGCCTGTTAAATTATTGCAGCGTTTTTAAAATCCAGCGTTTTTAAAAGTTTCTGAATGTACTTTTTATTTGGGAGGGGTATGAGAGGAATTGGGACATTTTTAAATATATTTTTAATAAAAAAATGCTTACTATCTCTTTTATTCCCTGCCAAGGGAGGTTGGGAATTTTTTTTTAAACAAGGTGAAAGAATGCTTACTCTATCAATCTCGGACAAGTGCAACAATGAGGCTGTATTTGTTTGGGGTGAGTGGGAGACTTTTTCAATTTCTTAACGGAAGAGGTTGGTTTTGGTTTGGATGTTAACATTATAATGTCAATGGTGCTGTCCCAATGATAAAGCTTTGTTTTTACGATATCTTGGATTTTTTTTTTTAATGGTTATACTGTTATCATTAATTGCATGAAAACCTTCTTAATTTCCTTGTTTCAATTGCATGTTACCGCAAAATTGCTGACAGGGAACATTGTTATATTTAGCGAGAGCCACTTGTATGTCTTTAAGGGTCCGCCCCCTCCCCCCCCCCCACTGCTGTTCGCCTCTCACACTTTTAGTATATCAGAAATTAACCCTTTAAACGCTAAGCACGAGAATAGTCCTTTATTTCGTTTGATTAGCAGGTCAAGTCACGGTTATTTGAAATGAAATGAGTACTTAAACATCGAAATTTGAAAATGTTTGGTCCCAAATTAAACAAATATAAGTATTATTTTACCCATTTGAAATTGTGGGTCGCGGCAGCGAGACACAACTTCAAGTGGGTGAGAAATACAATAAAATAAGTAGGTGGACAAATGGATAATCAGTTCCAGACTAGTATCAAGTGATAGTATAGGACATTTTCATTTGGCAAACACTGGGCTAGCGATGGCCCAACAGCGTATGACATCAGCCCAGTGCCTTTGTGAACTTCTCCCTAAAATACTCCTGGTATGATACGTGGGGATTGTTAGGCTATCCATACGGTACTATCCCGATACTCAGTACTGGGAATATATAGCTAAGGAGAAGTATATATAGTGGAGCACGGTGGTGTGTGAGTTTCACGAGATTGTTCATCGACCAATCAGGTTGTTCCCGTCTATCGCAGCCGCTCCGACGATGCCTCCCAGTGCGTCAGTTTGAAAAACCAATTGAGATGATGTGAGACATTTACTAGACACTGTTTCAATGCTGGGCCAGCGTCGTAGACGCTGGCCCAGGATTGATACAGTGTCTGGCAGGCCTGGCGAGCGCTCAGACTGGTGGCCTCCTGTGATATCGAGTGACGTAGGCTGTCGGCTGGGCAGGGGAAGGGGTCGGGAAAGGGGCCGGGAAGTGGGACTTCCAGGGGAATAGCGGGCATGATAGCCAGCCAGCCTAGACATCATAGCGGGAATTGCTCCGGCTTCGGCTCGCAGATGTCCTTGTTAAATCTGCTCAATTGACACTGACGTGGGAAGCCGGGGCAAGACATGCCCTTCTGGCTCGCAGCGACGGACGAGTGACACGACCGCGAGCAGATGGCGCAGCCCCACCAAGTGCAGAAATTCCTCGGAAGTGGGAGAGATCGAGCCGCCATTGTTGTTGTTCCGGACACTGTTTGATAACAGTGTGAGGATTTCGATCTGCGCTTTCCCCGTCTTTTATCTCTCCCGAGGCAAATCTGCGCGTTCGGACGAGATCGCGCAGGAGAGTCCCGGTTTCTTCGCCGCCATGCCGCACTGCGCAGGGCCACCCACCGGAAGCACCACAGGTGAGTGAAGTGAGTCACCACGTCATCACCAGCAGCCGTCCAATAAGAATCCCTGTTACATTACAACCAGCACAAGACGTCACGTGGCGCTGGTCAAATTTTAAGCCAATGCAATTAGTTCTTTTCTGGGGTCCTTCGTCACTACTTTTTGTTAGCCCTATACTTACTGTTTCCCTGGGCTCCTGAGGGAAATAGATAATTGTTAGGACGTTCGAATCTGCATGGTTTGTTGTTAGCTCTTATGAATGAATGAATGAATGAATGAATGAATGAATGAATGAATGAATGAATGAATGAATGAATGAATGAATGAATAAATGAATGAATGAATGAATGGGGCTTTAGGCCAACTTTGAGCACATAGGTCTAAAGGCTAAACTAGGCCAGAAGAACTTCCCGAGGATGGTGAGATGAATCAGATGACACAGCCCTGCAGACACAGGATTCGAAATCGAGTGAGGGGAAGGAAACATTTCTTTCTTTGAATATAAATACCAGAGCGCCTATGCGAAATATACACTCTTTGCACGAGTTTGCGCGTGAACATTAGTCTGACCAAAACAGTTCAGCTTTAGTCACTGTGTGGCGTGTTGTCATTGAAAAGTGTGTAACATCAATCTGACCAAAACGGTTCAACTTTAGTCACTGTGTGGCGTGTTGTTTTTGAAAAGGGTGTATTAGTAGTCCCAATCTATCTGCATCCTGTGCTTTTTTTGCGGACATAACCCAGCAGACACAAGACGTTAAATCAACGTTGGTCAAGCGTCGCAGAAGGTGGACCAACGTTAAACCAACATTGATTCAACGTCGTGTGTCTTCTGGGAAGCCTGCGTCTTAGTTTGCTTATTGTAACCTACCGGGCACACAACATCGACTAGCAAAGTTAAATAAACGTCCAACATGTCCAATGACGTTGATTCAACGTAGATGCAACGTCTTGTACCAAATGGGAAGCTCATTTGCTTTATGTGATCGATAATACATTGTATACGACTGGCTACGATTTATAATTAAAATAGTTGTTGATAGTTACCTACATGTCGCAGACAATTTGTAATGTCGGCCCTACACGTATTCGCGAAGTTGACTTATAAACTAACACTTAACATCGTTAGAATCATCTTAGAATCATCTGCTGCTTGAGCAATTAATTATATCAATGTAGATAGATCGAAAACAAGAAAAGTCACCATTCCCTCTCATTATGAGTTATCAGTTTAAAACAGATATGGCTCTTTAATTTCAAGGATGACATGGTGGCAGAGATACGCACATTGGCGCATGAGCTCATGTATTTCTGGTGGCAGTTATGTTTCAGTTAAATGGTTTTAGGTGATTCATAGATCCAAACGCGATTCAAGGCTACAAGGCAAAATTTTCAGTCACTTGAGGTTGTTTTTCGCGGTGTGTGAAAATTGCTTGAATTTGTAAAGTAGCGATCATGGCAGTTTCATAAACTGAGGACCTGTTTCACTTTTAAAATATAGTTACATAACTGCCAATCAAGACACGGAATTAATTAGCCAGTTAACGTCAGTTCAGTTGTTCGACTCCAGGTCTGTTCGACTCTAGGTCTGCCGCGAGCCACAACTTCAAGCGTCTGAAAATTGCTTAGGTTTTTGAAAATTTAAGTCACAGCGTACTGTATGCAATGTCGAATTTTTAGACACTTTTACATTAATTTTAAACACTGGCTGCACAATTGCGAATAAAAAAAACACAACAAAATAAGTGAACGTCGTGCTTCAGGCGTTAACCAGGTTAACCTGGCATCACGCCTGATGGTTGACCTTTTCTGTTCTGCCATCTGCGTACCGAGTAGCCGGCGGCAGGGTCTTCCGGTTGAATTTTCATTGTCATGTCGACCCCTGAGATTAAATGTCTTATTTTGTACTTTGCAACGTGGTAGATACGACCATTTGATTACAGGAGATGGCGAGGACTTCACCCAATGCTGTATCAATGTTGGCCCACCGTCTTCGACGCTGGCCCAACATTGAAACAGCATTGGGTGAATGCCTCCTGTTTGCTGGGTATAACATAATGATCCAGCAGACGGCGCCAGCGGCAAAGTCTTATGTTTTGTTTCCACATGTATTTATTTTCCCTATTCTCGGGTCATCGCATCTCACACCTCTGTTTTTTTCGGATGGTGGATAGGATTTTGGCGAGAAGTCAATCCCAATCTGTTTAACTAATCGTATAATTAGTCTACTTATATTAGAAGAGCACTAAATGTTATATCATGTTTTGAATGGGTGAACCTTATATAATTATAATTTGCCTCCTTTATGACAAATGATACGATACTACCGGGTATGTGATGTTGTTGTTGGTATAATCTCTGTTGAATTGTAGTGCCATAGATCGGTTCAATAGCCTTAGGTTGATGTTTCATGGTTAATCTGTAACAAGCTTATTGAAATAGTAGTATAATTGTATCATAGTAGAATTCACAGCAACCGTGGTGAATAATTTTCGCTGATTTCTCAGTCAATTCTCAATCAAGTTTATTTAAATCTTACAATTCGCTAGTGATGCGGTGACTACCGCGGAATTTTTTTTAGAAATATTTTATAGTTTAAAAGTTAGTATCTATAGCAAATGACGCTCATATATGAACCCATTACTTTCATCTCAGACATAAAATGTCAAATAATCTGACGTATGAAACACTCACTGACTTTTTCAAGGGAGTCGCCGTATGACTAGAAAAGAGTGCTTGCAAAATACCATTGAAACCGGCTCCCACTGAGCACACGACGTTGTTGCGACGTTGAATCAACGTCGCAACAACGTCGTCTGCCCAGTGGGTTAATGTGAATCCTGCTACACGGAGCTGGTATTACATTTAAACCCTTGAAGCGCTGGATTTTTTTCACATAAATCATGGAGACCAAAGGGGTTTTTTCAATTTTAAATCATCATAAATGTCTTAGTTAGCTCTTTCTGATTTATTTGAATACCTATGGTATGGGGTTATGGCCATTAGAAATAGTGTTACTCTTACAGTGCAGTGGTTTGATTTTAGACTTCTGTAGACGTCAGATTCTGACGACTAAATTCGATCCCCGCACTGTAGGGGTTAAGTATTGCGATAGATTGCTAGCGCAATTGAACAGAAATCAGGACTTCCTAGCAATATCCATCAGGACCCCACACCGAGCTATTAGGTCAAGCCCGTAAATATTTGATAATAGGGGTCCAGTGCTGGTTCAATAATGGCTCAATGTCGGAGACGTTGAACCATCATCGAACCAACACTGGTCTACTTTACCACTTCACTCTGTTGAGTGGTGGGCCGTCAAGCACCATCAGGGCAAGCCCAACCATCTGCCCGCCAAGCAATAAAATGTATCCAGCCATGGAACATCAACGATTGCATATCTGTCGTTTTATTGCTCTCGATGGGCCGCGTATTAACCGAGCCGTAACTAACCGAGTATAACCGCTCGGTTAATGTGTTGGTTCCATGAGTATGTTAGCAAATTCATTCCTCCAAAATATCCTCACGCCTTCATTAGAAATATATTAGCTGGTCACATAAATGAGTGAAAACGCTAGGTCAAAATATGATTTTGCTGAGTTTTCTAACAATTATTTCTTCCAAAATCTTCTTTCCAAGATTATAGCAGAGACATGCATAACCCCTTCAGAATTATTGAAATAAAGGGACTGTTGTTGAAATATGAGACACTGTTTCTTGATTTTTATCTAATTTTACGTATATATATTTTTGCATATTTACGATTAGTGACTGTTTGTTAATCAAGTAAGCAGTTGCTCCTCTTTTGTCTTTTTGTTGTCGTACTGTGGTCCGTTTCACAGTCTTCGTTTGAAACAGCAGTCTTTGTAATATATCTGACGAAGTCAATAATTCAATTGTTTTGTCGCGAATACAGAAAAAACTCAAATGCACTGTTTTGTGTGTGTGTTGTTCACTGTTGTTTCTGTATTATAATGATTATCATACACTTTATGATAGACACTAAATATTCCACCAAAAACGTGGAAAGGTGGTAATGGAGCAGCTGAGAAACTTCACTAGCGAGAGAAATTTGGTTCATACATTTCCTTGGTTTTACCAATGTACTCTTTACGGCATTCCCAGGGGAAAGACTATTAAAAGTAATGGGGTCTTAAACAGTCAATCTAAAAAATGTTGAAGAGGTGGATGGATACGTTGAATCCCCGTTATGATAAAAAATGAAATACAAAAATACCACAAAGTATTCTACATCATGCTCGCCACTGTTCAACCGTGTTTCATAGGTTATGATGTCAAACGAATGAGCAGGAACAATCATGGTTGGTGTCTATTTCATCTAAGAAGTTATTGGATTTTCGGATTGTATTTCCTCCTAAATGTATTTTATCCTAAACTCCTAAATGACGCACAGTAAAATAACTGTTGATTCACCACTGAGCATGCAAGATTAGATTCGTACATATTCCAGCCATAATGTGAAAGAGACAGGATCATTACCAAAGGTAGCATTAATATGAACGGGTCACAGGCTCACAACAACTTCAAATCGTTTGCTTCTTCTTCTGCGAAACACAAATAGGTTTAGTTGTATATGAGAATATCATTTTCAATCTTGATTGAATAGTTGATAGGGAAAAAGTGAAAATTGAAACATGATTACATCTGGACAATATATTCAACGTGACAGTTTGAATGTTACGGAGAGAGGACACTACTTCAAGTACTTGCAAAGCAGAATGGTTTCAAGCTCTTATACCTGTTTGCATGTCAAGCCCAGTACCCTGGATCGGTTAGGATATATTACACAAGGGATGATTCATCATAAGAGAACAGTGATACAAAAGACATGTCGGCCTGTAAAAGGTACATGTGTATGCTAATATGCTATCCAGCAAAAAGTGATAATGAAATATAGTGGTGAGAAATATATGTAGAAAGATATGTAGAAAGATAAAATTACTGAAAAACCTATGGCCAAATTGATGGTCATAGTATTATGAACAATGTCATTTTAATCACGTTGGCTATACTGATGCAAGAGAAACAGATCAAGGGAGTGATGCATGAAATAGCTTGCTCCCAGATCCAGTATAAGGACCACAGATCATATCTATGCCCAATAAAGAGATATCAAACAGTCAACCAGAAAAAAAAGAGATAATAAAATTGATATGGCACATGGATTACGGTTTCACCCCGCTGTATATATAATGCTTTACACTGAAATACCATAACAAATATTTACGCTAATGTTGTATCGGGATTGAGTAATCTATCATTTCATTTTAGCAAATTATTTGTTTTTTGCTCATGTATGCATATTTCGCTGCCTAAAATAATTGATTTCATATGATGGTTACATATATTTATATGAATGTTGTGGGTAATTACATCTGATTTAAAACCTGATTTGGACACAATTTGTTTAAAACATTGCTAATTCATTGGTGTTTGTATACTAGGATATGTCATAATTATACTTTATGACTTTTTCTTACTCTACCGAAACCCATATGAGATTCTCGGCAAAGCATATTGTAGATCAGCTAATCTGACTAGCAAAGACAAGCAGCCATAACTACTTAATTGGAAAGTAAGCAGTTACCACTGTTTGTTTTCACGACAGTACTGATATATGGTTAGTTTGTGTTGGTGTGCGATGGTCGCTTGCTGGTGCAAGGCTTTGAAAGGCTGATTTAGATGACAGGCCCGTCGAGCGGACACTCTACTTAAGAATTGTATAGTTAGTTTGTGTTGGTGTCGATGGTCGCTTGCTGGTGCAAGGCTTTGAAAGGCTGATTTAGATGACAGGCCCGTCGAGCGGACACTCTACTTAAGAATGTTCCCAATCCGGGACGGAATATACTGCAACCTGCAAAATATGTTGGGCAAGTGTTGGCCACCGTCGTACGTGGTAAACGTTTGCCCAACCTATATATATAAAAGACTGATTATTTCATCAAACAGTTTGACAGTTTGACGACCACATACAACGTTTGCATCGACTATCGTACGTGACTTCTAGACCTAGCCCATGGCACTGGTATCATCTCAATCGGTGGTGCAGTAACAACAATGTAGGTCTTAAATTCACAGGCGTAATTTCGTCGTCATTTAAATATCGAGTGTTGTGCATTTCAAAGGATTTATTAATAGGTCCTGCTAATGAGAACTAAATAACACCCATGCTAGTATGGCATAGTAAGCAGTTAGATATAAACAAAATAAATTTACTAAATTTAAAAATTCTGCTGATATCGTTGGTTTTAATTTGGTTGATCTTTTAACAAAGGTTTAACAAACGTATAATTTAAAAAATTGTTGTAGCGCTAAGTCCATCCATAAAGATCTTCAAGATTAATCCTTACAACTCTGATATAGTTCAATTTTCATTTTAAAATCACCATAGATGTCTTAGTTAGCTCTTTCCGCTTCATTTGAATACCTATGTAATGGGTCTACAGCCAATATAAATATTTTACTCTTCCAGTGCGGAGATCGACTTTAGACGTCAAAATCTGACGTCTATAGATGTCAGATTCTGGCGTCTAAAGTCGGTCCCCGCGCTAAAAGGATTAATGAAGATGAAATCATTATTATGGTGTAGTAAACAATTACATAAACTACATCATTTTAAACAGTTGATATCGATGAAAATTCACCATCGATTTAATTAATCTGGTACATTGTGAACAAAACTTCAACAAATGTATAATACAAAAAATGCCATGACTCTCACGCGACATACTTTTCGAAGTTTAAGATCTTCAGGAATAATGAAGATAACATAAAGTGTATTCAATAATAGTTGCCACCTAACTGTACTCTCCTCTTCTAAGAGGTAATTTTTCAAAACTGAAACGCAATTATGTAAATTGTTACTGTTATGATTGCTAATCTTATTATATGTCCTCATATTATTCAAATCCCTTTAAAGTTCCTTTAACTCTAACACCCATGATAAGCGCCACCCAGTGAATGATTATGTATAAACATGGCTACCTCTGGCTGTGATTGGTTACCGTCATTTATGCTTCCCAATAAACGCTTCCCAACATTGGGACGACTTAATGGGCGTGCTTGGCTTTGCACTGCGAAGATAAATATGTGTATGTGGGGAGGGGGGTATTGATAGCTGCATGACTGAGATTAAGCACTTAAAACCATTTGATTGTGCCATTACTGCTAAGATCCTTCCATTTATATTATTTACAGTCTGTTGCACAAATGAACCTGCGTAGACCGCAAAACTTTTAAATCACAGCAGCGGCTGGTCGGCTGCTTTTGTCCTGATACAGAACTGCCGATCCTCAGCAGATAGTTCAGGCTGCACTTACAAATGTCAGGACCAGATCCCGAACTGTTCTATGCTCGATTTAGATGAACTCGCTCCCGGCAAACATGAGACATTGCCCCAATGTTGTTTTAATGTTGCCCAGCGATTTTGGGCCAACAATCTGTGTGAGCCAAAAAGTGGACATTACCAAAAGTAGACTGAATGCTGGTCCAACGTCTACGACGCCGGCCCAACTTTCAAGCAGCATTGTGTGAGCGACTTGTATTTGCTGGGAATATATAGGGCGCCACGACACCGCGGGCGAAAACGAAAACCAGAATTTGTAAGCAGTCCCGGTCGTTGACACGGCAGCCACGTGTTTTTATCGTAGGGAAATGCTACACGCATGCCAGGGATCGTCAATTTTCCAGGCTGTCAATAAGCGCACCTTATCTATATGTAAAAATGATAGGATCATCAACCCTTAATGAGTTGTCAGTTAATATAGACCTCTATTTTTTCGTCATTTGAAGCTGGAATTGCTTACGCAATTTCCAGCTTCAAATGACAAAAAAAAATTGTGACTACCTGTCACACTAAAGGGCAGTAATTCAACATTTTCAAGATTGTATTTATAGTTGTATAACCATGCACTTCCTGTTTTATAAACTGAAATAATTTCTGAAAAAAAATCGTTATTATTGTTTATTTTATGAGATGTTTTAATTTTTCGAATTAGACATCTCCCATATCAAATTATTTACTGAACATAAATAACACATGCTATTTAACATTTTCGCTGCACTTTATTTGGTTTGGAAATAAAAATTACCGAGAACTTATATATCTGGGCCCAGCAGGACAAGGGTTAAATTGAGATTTAGGCTGTGTGAGAATCATGCATGATCTTAAATTTCATTTATAATTTAGCGCGGGGTGTCTGCCTGAGTCACCAGTATCAGATAAACCGCTTGGCTTTGAGATCTCCAGGTATTTTCTGATGTTTTTTTTCTGGAATGATTTTGTGGTGCAACTCTAGAAATTTCTTTTGCAAAATCAAACAATCATTCTCGACTTGTAGTGGATGAAGATAACTTGATGTGGGTGAAAAATTAAAAAAAAATGACCATGTATTAGAAAACCAGTTTCATGGGAATTTTCATTCAAAAACCCCTAGTTGTAGTAAAATTAAGGCTGATTTCGGGGAAGTAAAATGATGCTTTAATGCATCGTGAGGGCTTAAAGGGTAAAATTTGCTGGATTACCATATATTTTGATGTAAATTAACAAATGATGTAAATTATATTCACCCACGTGTGGGTCGCAGCAGCGAGAGACAACTTCAAGTGTGTGAAAAATGAAATTTCATAACCTCTAGCTCAAGTCGTTTCCCGCTCTGTAAGGGCTTAGACCCTAATTAAAGTTCTGACGTCTTCCCCAAGTTGTATTGCAAGCGAATGTGAAATCGGGGCAAACATATTGCACTTAGGAATCGACCCACCGGAGACAGACCCCTGACACCAAACATACCAGTGTGACTGGGTATATCAGAAGTAAAGGGGGGGGGGGGCAAAAAAGATTGGAGCTTAACTTAATTACTCGCCTGGAGACAGGACTATTCCTGAGTTATCCATACGATTGTGAAGGATAGTCCCTACCCAGCAAAGACTAAACGTTGAATCAAGGAGGTTATATGGTCTTTATAACCTCATTGGTTGAATCAATGTTGGTTGGTGATTATAAACCATCCACCTGTTGTGTTACACAATGATAATTTGCATTTCAGCGAAAAAAAATCTGTATTTGGGCGGGAGCATGTACTAACCTTAAGAAGCAGTGATCGACTGATCGTTTAATAAAAGAAGTTGATATTTTTTTTAAAAAAGGACGTGATAAGCCTATGTGTTACGTGTTTATTATTTTTTTTAAATCAAAACTGACGAAAATGTCATAAAAATAGTCTTGAAAAAAGTTTTGTGAATAAACACCTTTCGAAATGAAATAGTTAACGCTTTTTTTGTCATTTTTTTCAGAAACCGCACCACAATTTAGCGGGTCAGCCCTGCCTCTGGGTATCTTTTTTAGACCGTTATAAGACGCCAAGCGGCAAACATATGCCGATATGTTGTTCATGCGAGGTATTTTTAAGCTTTGGCCTCTGGATCTGCAAAAATCGAAAGGCCACGCAAAAAATATTTAGCTCTCTCCGAAAACGCAGAAAAAAGACTAGACGTTGTTGTTATTTTTAGGCTTTGGTCTCTGGATCTGCAAAAATCGAAAGGCCACGCAAAAAATATTTAGCTCTCTCCGAAAACGCAGAAAAAAACACTAGACAGTGTTGATTTGAAGCTGGGCCAGTGTTGGACCAACATTAGGTGAACATTGGGTGAATGGCTCGCGTTTGGTGTGAGACGACTGCCATTCCTGTTCAAGTTGATGTGCAAATTGACTTGAAACGAGATGTGAGGCCCGGTGTTGGAACACAATTGGGCCAACGTCTTGAACGTTGGCCCAGTTGTGTTCCAACCCCGGGCGAATGGAGGAGGGCCCTAAGTATGTCAACATTAACCACCGAAGATATTGTTTTGCTCGGGAGTTTGTGAAAACACGAAAACTGTTTGTTCCTGTTCAATTTGATTTCCTCGACTTTGTCGTGAAGTACAAGTGTAAAAACTGGTACAAATCATTGGAGAAACATCTGAAAAGTTCAAGCAGTCCTAAGATAAGAATTATATATTATTACGTTTTAGTATCGATGTTGGCCACCATCCACCCATGCGTTGTGAAGTTATGGATTTTGTATAGGATAAAGCCCGAGGAGCTCTACATTCGTAGCTGTGGAAAAGGCCGAGGCCGAGGCTTTTTCCACAGCTTAGAATGTAGATCTCCGAGGGTTTTAACTGACTTGAAACACATCCGACCATAATGAGGATTACTCATAATCAACAGTTCGGTCACACCTGACTGATTATAGCACCATCTACCATGATAATTGGTCTGTGCTTGATCAACAATAACTCTCCATTCCCGGCTTAGAATGTAGTGGTCGGACAAAGAAAATAATGTAGTGGTGTGTTTTAACCGAGAGGACCCTTGTATTACAATTAAATTGATCTTGTTTCGGACATTGGTGATGTGAAATAGGTGAGTCGTTACGATACATATTTTAAATCAGTGGAGCGAAACGACTGACCTGCTTCAAATATGCTTGTGCTAAATTATGGATTTTTCCGACAGGAATTTATTTTGTATTGTTGCAATTAGTCTATAAAATATGCTTGTTCTGTCCCAGCAAGTAGAAGCTTTCCTTAACTTTTGATATAATGTAGTGTATGTGATATCTGGCGATCGCTGTTTCGTCCCAGGTTTCCACAACGCTTGTAACAGTTATTTTTGCATGTTGTAATGAACCTCCTGTATGATACACTTATAGAATAATCCAATTACTAGATCCAGTGGAACATGCAGTTTCTTACTAAAGACCACCTGATGGATATACTACAAAATAGCAAAGAAATGCATTGATAGGCCCTCTTTGTGCCTTTATTTTTATTGTTAAAATATTTATTGAGTATTATTTTTATTTGATATATTATACTTGGGGAGTTTATATTCACAATCCACATGGAGTACATAAATCACATTCACTCACATAGGAGACCTGTACTAACCCTGGCTGGGCCCAATACACCGCTAATAATATGATATTATCCTAGACGTAGATCATCCACAGAATAAATACTAAACATGTTTAGATAAACGAGGTTGGAAAACGGTTGTTGTTATCGTCAGACCCGTATTTGTTGTGTGATACCCTGACACGAAACGACAGATAACCCGGAAGCATTGCCACTGATGGAAGCAACGTGCTCATTTGCCGGTATAAAGTGGAAGTGACAGCACATATATCACACACGTGCTCATCTGCTGACGTTTGCCCTGGATATTATAATCTATAGTCTGAGAGTTGCTAAATGAGATATGTTATTCTTTGTGGATCTAGACATCCAATTCGTCTTATAGTACATGTAGTGTACTGCCGCTCAAATCCAAAAGACAGTGACTGCTTACTAAAACAATAAGCCGTTGCTGCCTCTCAGCTTTGCCCAGCAGTATATGACACTTTGAAGAATGTGTCTTACCTAGATCTTAGGGCTATGAGTGGTCAATATATAAATCAATCCTCATGTACTCAATCCTTTGTGTAGGCCTACATTTAAAATTTCATGGTGGATGATGCTGTTCTGGAGTATTTATATTAAGAAAGAAACAGAAATTGAAGCCAAAACTCCTATCAATTATTTCTGGGAATCAGTCAGCTAGACTAGCAGAGAGAACGAATTCGTGAAAGAAACCTATTCATATTATTATTCTTCTTGGATAATTTTTAGGTGTAGAACTTTGTAAATTAGAAATTAGATGTTTTTGACAACCCATCTAGCCCCCAACGTTATGATAGGCCCCACTGGTGCTTCAGATGTAATATTTGATCCAACCATATTACGTGAACATATGGTTTTATGTTGATTTAAACTTGATTTATTTTCCAAGAATTACAATCTATTTAAGTTACTGTTATGTTTGAGTGTGTATGTACACCAACATAACTATATACTGCTATGTAAAAGAAACATCACTACTTACCTTTCAAGGAAACATTTACTGCTGTTTGTCTTTGCATTGCATTTTACGCATATCCGCCAATCATTTGAATTCACAGCGATCACTCGAGCAATCGTGCTGCGACTTGTATGCATGCTGAATTCACCAGATGACGCCCAATTGGAAGCTGTTTACCCGTGGTCCGATGACTACGTTTTGCAAAATCAATTTACATTTCCACATTTGCAACCGAATACATAGCTGTCACTAAAGATGAAAATGTCATGCCGTGCTGCCAGTAACAGGCAATTGAACACAAGAAAATTAGAAAGGCTTTCACGCCATTAGGGCTGTATTTTCTTTTTTTTTTGGGGGGGGGGGACTTTAAAAAAATATTTTGCACTCAATATTATTGCAGGAACCGATCTGATTTTTTTAAACGTTTTTTTCTATGGAGGCATGAGGGGGTACGGATTAGGGCGATTTGTTTTGCAAATAAATTGAAATAAAATTGCTTACTCTTTCAAACTCTCACAATTTTAATGACGAGGACAGTTTTTTTATCGCGAGGTGCAAAATACACATATTCGCAGTGTAAAGTTCTCAGTCTGCACGAAGCATGGCTAAGAAATGATCCACACGTAGTCTGGGTTGTCATGGTCAGCAAACAGTTAAGGAAAATCAGGGTCAGAGAATACGAGTCGACGAAAAATCAGGGAAAGTCGGTGAATATTCTGAGATTTCACTCCATTGCCTACCCCGATACATATGCCATTCAGTATTCCGCGGCTCAGGTGTTACAAGAAACACGTGTGGACAAAACATTTCACAAATACACTAACTAGGTTGTAGCAAGGAGGTTATCTCCATGGTTTGTAGTTAGGAAAGATAAGCACCGTGTGGGAAACGTGTCTTCGTTCAAACTCTGATGGTGTACCACTGGCAGGTGACTGAACTTTGTGGGAGATACACGCACCTTGGTCTTAAAGGGTGGTATCTGTCACTTGGCAAAGTGGCAGATACCACCCTTTGAAACCAAGGCGACAATATGCGCACCCGGATGAACTAATCGAGGATAACCAGTTAGAAAAACCCCTGCTTCAATTGATTACACGATTTTGGTGTGGCGTAAGGGCTACATACCAACGATTTATTTTTGCTGAAGCGTGGCGAAAAAAAATAATTGTAAGTAACCAGATATCGATGGTGTTATCTAGTGCAAAAGTGCGGGCAATACTAATTTTCCATCAAAACCCAACATTATTATGTATGATCGGCAACCAGACGCAGTTGAAGAATGTCTGGTTTTGTTGGGCCAACGTTGCATCAACATTATTACAGCATCGGGCTCGGGTATCGTGGTTGCTGAACATCATAATTATGTTATTCTTGCTCTGATCTGATGTGTGGGTTTTTGACTGATGAGAAACAAATACAGTGCCAAAAACATAGGGTCATATTTTACTCCTTATAGTGTCATGTAGGTAATATGCCTAGATAAATTCGAGATGGAACGACAAGGCACCGTTTCAATGCGTATACGTACGCCGCCAGTATCCGTAACTCGTAAATAGCTGTTTTATTGCTTTTGCAATAGTAAAAGAAGTCAATTTATTGATCCGTATTCTTTTATCCTTCGTGTACATGTAGCGATTGTAAAATATATGGTCGACTTACGGATACGGATGGCATACGGATGACATACGGATAGCATACAGATGACATACGTAGGCCTATAACTAGCTGGGAACGTAACTCAGACTGATGCTGCAACAACACACAGGCAAGAATATCGGATAATGCCATACCCTATGAGACCTCCGTGGTAATTAAATATTAGAATTTTTTTTTGATGGATCATCTACGTCTGGAGCTCACAAGATGCAGCTCAATTTAACTATTGTCAATCTATGATTTATCGTTCTGTAAATCGGAGTTTTTTTTTAAAGGTCATGTGTGTTTTTATTACGGTTATTCTTACCTACATACGCAGATTGATTCAGTGTGTATCTACAGAAATTCCGACATTTTTATTGGGCCAGTATTTATTATATTAAATTGGTCTCCGAAATGGTCGATATGTAGCGTAACTTGTACAAGATTTTTTACTGAGCTCTTGCATTTGTAGCACTGAATGTGTAAATTGTGTCCTCCAATGCCTGAGATTTTTCTTCTAAGACTTTGCAAAATGTAAATCTTGGAAGACGCACGAGGTTGCACTGTGTCGTGACAGCATTTGATGTAATAAGACGATACATAGTTGCAATATTATTACACAAACCTTTTGATAAAAGGGAGAACGGCTTGTTACTTCATGTACACCCACACTATACATTGTCACACAATGCACAATGTGCATAGTGCACACAATGGTGATACTTTATTATAGGCTTAATGAGCATTATTGTTATAGTCTAGCTGTACTAAATTATATCGTACTGGGCAGATTAAAACTTTGCAAAGTTTCAGATACGATATCTAGGTGGGATGATTCCATACAGTAAGATCATGAGGATCACTCTTTCTTCTGTGATTATAACATTATAGGTTTTCAAAAGTTGTTTTGTTGATCTGTTATATCAGACCTCAAGCTTACACTTTCGTATTTGCAAAAGCGATCCATTAGAAGGAACAGAGGGTACGGCAATCATGAGATAATAATGAGTCACATTGCGTGATGTCTTTGTTGTGGTGGGTATAGTATGCATCCTGCTGCGTCTGTTTGTTTTCCAATATGATAAACGGATCGGCTGAAACATATACTATCGAATACCCAGCAGAGACGAAACATTGTACTATCGTTGGCTCAATGTTGGGCCAGCGTCGAAGACGGTGGACCAACATTGAGACAATAATGGCCCAATTTATTGGTTTTGCTAGGTAGGTCCATCGTTGAGCGCGCGTTGATAAAATACAACAACAACAAAGTAAACAGTGGTAAATATCACCATTTATTTTAAAGAATCATCACATGGTCTTTACTGTGAGGGGATATCGAAAGAAATGGTTTTGTAATCAATATATTTTTGTTTATCGTACAGTAATAACTGCATTACTGCTTGTCGAGGTAAAAATGTTTAGGCCATTTTTCAGGAGGGAAACTAAAAAAAACACAAGTAGTAGTAGTAAATCATTGCTTTACGTCACTTTTCGGCACAAAAGGTCTTTTAAGTGACATTATAATACGATAAAAACGTTGTAGTCAATTGATGAGATGAATGATGTACAGATGATGATGTGAGAGTGGGGGTGATAGGGCATGGTGGGTTATTGAGAGCGTTTTCCTTCGCTCGCCCGATAAGGGGTTCTGGGCATGTCTAGGGGTTATACCCCCAGACATGCCCAGACGTTTTGCTGTACAATTTAATGATGAAACTCTTTGGCATTTTGCGCAGCTCCGCTATCCTCGGGTCGGATAGTCCCCAGAGTAACAATAGGAAGGATCACTCCCTCTGGGTAACTACATTCATCCCACGTGAGAGACCTAATGTCAAACACGCTATTGCCGGTTTTTTAAGGCTACCACAGCCTACATCAGCGCCAGCACTGATGCGGGTGCTGCATTGACTCGGCTGTTGTGCGGAGGAACCAGGGTACGACACTGGCAATCCGCCCGAAGATTATAGCCAGATACGAGGAGGCTGCAGCTGCCCTTGGATGATTGCTGTAGACTAGTGCTTCCGTACAATGCCGCAACAGCATCCAACAGACGAAACAGATCCCTAATGACCCTCCCCGGATGGGGGCGAAAAGTACTACTACTAGCAATCATCCCAGTACCCCGGAAAAAACACAAAGGAAGATGGCTGTGAGTGTCAGTCAGTGAATCTTGCTACAGGCATTGGCCTGCAGTGGTAAGTCCTTAACATAGACAAACTGCAGTAACTGTTTACTTGAAAAGTAAGTAGTTATTGTTGTTTGTCTTTGCATGTTGTGATATGCAGAACTCGACAAAGACAAACTGCAGAAAAAGGTGAGCAGTTACTGTTGTTTGTATTCGCCTGCAGTGGTCTGCAGACCTCAGCGAAGATCAACCGTCGTCGTCCTGGGCAAGTTCAACAGAACTCGCTCAGCGCCAAATCAGCAGCCGAGGCTGCCTATAGACATTAAGCCATCTTCAGATGTGTTATCCCAACATTGAGACAACGTGTGATTTAACCCTCCAAGCACCCGGGTATACTTCATTTATGTGCATTTTCAGGCACCCCGGGGTGTAAATTGCCGTCGTAATTGTTACCACAATGTCAATAAAAGAACCCTAAATATATGGTACCTAAGTGTAATATCTCAAATAAACAATTGCCTTTATTTTAACGGAATAAGCCATCTTCACTTGATGCATTTTTATTTAAAATATTCCACGTGATAAATCTATGTGGTTAACCCTTTAACTGCCTTTATCTGACAGAGTGTCTTTAATTTTGACGGATTGGTGCCTATTTTGGCAAATAGGAAGAAAATCAAATTTGAGCCCAGATATTCCATACCAATCTGAAAGTCTATTTGTTAATGTAGCATGGTTAATAGTGTCGAAAGCGACCGACAAGTCAAGTAAAAGCAAGGTCAGAGCTGTAACCTCACCCTGGTTTATACTAATAATTATATCGTTACATGTACTTTCAGTAGTGCTGATTATGTAGAATGATGTTTCCTGTAGGCTGATTGTAATGGATTAGATAGATGGTGTTTTTTTTATATGAGCTTTCAGCCGATTGGCTACTACCTCTTCTAAGATTTTGGAAATGAAACTCAAGTTGGATACAGGCCTGTCATTTTTCAGTTCGTTTTTAGGAAGAAATGTTTTTTTTAAGTAGTGATCTTACATGAGCTTCTTTGAAATTTTGAGGAAATGTACTAGTTTCCATGTTAATTATATCAGTGATGGGAGTTAATAATATATCAAGACAATTTTTCAGCACGCTTGTGCGAATAGGGACCAGATCACATGATTTTGACGATGAGCTCAAAATAAGTTTTTTAATTTCATCTTCTGTCGCACGTTCAAAAACGTTCATTTTGGTTCTAATTTCTGTGTTTTTTTTGCACTGATAGAATATTGTGTAATTTATCTAGAAATTTGAAATGGATACTTTCAATTTTATCAACAAAATATTTAGAGAAATGGTCACAAAGTGATTTTACTGATGTGAATTCTGGCCGGCGGTGGAATTCTATGCAGAATGTAATTTAGCAAGTCAGTAGCAAGTTAGCTTTTTGCTACTCACTTTTTTACAATATACCAGAAAAGGATATCGCTAGATAACAAAGCGTTCAGAACCGCCTTGCAAGAGACTCAGTGGTAACCAAGGCTCCACGTTTTAGTCGTTCCACCCCTATTCTAAAACGATTACATTGGCTTACTGTCGAGTTTCGCATTCATTTTAAAATATACACAATAACTCTCCGAACCCTGGAAGACAACCAACTTGCATATATGGCCGACTTACTTGTTCGTTCGAAATGCTCAAAATATCTACGCTCTACAAATTCAAATAAATTTGTTGTTCCTCGTATAAAAACTAAGACTGGGTCAAGAGCTTTCCCTATATCCGTCTCAGCCTTATGGAACGCCCTGCCTGTGCCAATACGTCATGCCAAAACAATTTTAACATTCCGGAAATTACTTAAATCTCACCTATTTGATCTGGCTTTCCCACCCTAGCTCCCTGTTGACGAACCTGCTT
Source organism: Flabesymbios commensalis (assembly GCA_964017125.1). Taxonomy (NCBI): domain Eukaryota; kingdom Metazoa; phylum Annelida; class Polychaeta; order Terebellida; family Flabelligeridae; genus Flabesymbios; species Flabesymbios commensalis. The sequence continues at coordinate 90,494,989 of OZ024904.1, read as the reverse complement.
TCACCTCGCTTATGACACATGCTCACGCTAAGGATGTGTGCGCCTCTGAGCTCGGTCCGCTGAAGATATAGGCGCGATAGAAGTTTTCTTGATTGATTGATTAATTGATTGATTGATTGATTGATTGATTGATTGATTGATTGTTTGATTGATTGTTTGATTGATTGATTGATTGATTGATTGATTGATTGATTGATTGATTGATTGATTGATTGATTTATTGATTGATTGATTGATTGATTGATTGATTGATTGATTGATTGATTGATTGATTGATTGATTGATTGATTGATTGATTAAATTGATTGAACTGCCACGTTATCTGATTTTATGTTTTAGCCCACTTGAAGTTGCGTTCCGCTGACGCGATCCAAAACTTCAGGTAACTTCAAATCTCATTTGTAAAATTTACGCCAATCATTTTTATATATCGCCGATTGGTTACGCGTATTGATGAATGAGGTGCGAATAAAAATGGACTTATGGCAAAGGACTTATGTTTTCTGTGAACGAATGAACAGGTGTAGTGAATAAACAGGTGTAGTGGATAAAATGTAAAGTCGGGTGATAGGTCTTCAGACTTGATATCAGACTATAAACCTGCACCTTTTTAAAACCTGCACCTTTTTAAATCTTAGTGGTGATTGTCGCTTCAAGAGTTATAAGGTTACACTCTGTATTTGCTGATGGCGACCGCTGAAAGATGACCACTTTCTCTCCAGCTGTTCTATTCCTAGTATTTTTAATTATATTCCGTCACCAATTTCCATTATCTTTCTTGTTCAAATTTAGGTGGAACACTTTGGCATATAATGGAAATCGTCAGTAGGCCTACATACTGTTTACGTTAAAACCAAATATAACAATAGGAAGTCATTACTACAAAGATTTTTGTAAAATTGTTTTTCACTGCCCAATAGTAAGTTCGTCGCTGAAATTCACTCAGTCGATGATTGTGAGCGTACCTTTAAATCACGTGACATAAGCTAGCACATATTTGTTTTATCTTTCATTGTTATTGAAATTCATGGATATTTCAGCGCATGACACTAATTGTTATTTATAATATATAATACAACATTTCCCAACGTACATAGTATTACATAAAAAACGTCAATGCCAGTTTTGCTTATTATACATCACAAAACAGCCTCAAGTGTCTAGACCACGATATTGTGTCTTTGATGATGGAACAATAAATTTTTGTGAAATAACAGAAAAATGATGCAGAAGGAAACAGCGTTAACTGCTTACTTTTCAAGTAAACAGCTACCGCTGTTTGCCTTTGCAACTCGTATGTGGGATGAGGTGAATGAGGACATGAATAAGGACATCAGCACCTTGTACTTTAGTATGGGGGTGAGGTCAGTCGCTAATGTGCGATCGGCTCCAAGATGAACCGCAGTGAAATATAGCCCGCCAAGCAATAAAATGTATCCAACCATGGAACATCAACGATTGCATATATCTGTCGTTGTATTGCTCAGCAATGGACTGCGTATTGTATGTGTATCGTGTGGCCGTAACTAACTGAGTATAAACGCCAGGTTAATGTTTGGTTCCATGGGTATATTAGCAATGTATGCATTCCTCCAAAATATCATCAAGCCTTTACCTGTTTACTAGAAATATACTAGCTGGTCACATGAACGAGTAAAACCGTTGGTAGGTCAAAATATGATTTGGACGAGTTTTCTAACAATTATTCCCTTTAAAATCTTCTTCCCAAAATTATAGCAGATCACATAACCCCTTTGAAATTATTGAAATAAAGAGACTGTTGTTGAAATATTAGAAATTATTTCTTAATTTTTTATCTAATTTTACGTATATATATATATTTTTTTTTTCATATTTTCGATTATATAGGGACTGTTTGCTTATCATGTTGCTGCTCTTTTGTCTTTTTTTTTGTCGTATTGTGGTCCGTTTCACAGCTTCGTTTAAAACAGCAGTCTTTGTAATATATCTTACGAAGTCAATAATTCAATTGTTTTGTCGCGAATACAGACAAACTCAAATGCACTGTTTTCTTGGTGTGTTGTTCAGACTGTAATTATAATGATTATCATACACTTTATGATGGACACTAAATATTCCATCGAAAACGCAGAAAGGTGGAAATGAAGAAGTTGAGAAACTTCAATAGCGAGAGAAAGTTGGTTCGTTCATTTCTTTGGTTTTACCAATGTACGCTTTCCGGCATTCACAGGGGAAAGATTAATAAAAGTAATGGGGTCTTAAACAGTCAATCTGAAAATGTTAAAGAAGTGGATGGATGGGTCGAGACCCCATTATGATAAAAACAATGGAAATACAAAAATAACACAAAGTATTCTGCATCAGGCTCGCCCGCTCAACCGTGTCTCATAGGTGAGGATGTCAAATGAATGAACAGAGACAATCATGGTGGGTGGTCCATTTCATCCAAAAAGTTATTGGATTTCCGGATTGTATTTTCTAAAACTCCTAAAAGATGTACAGTAAAATAACTGTTGATTCACCACTGCGCATGCAAGATATATTTGTACATATTCCAGCCATAATTTGAAAGGGACGGGTAGCATTACCAAAGCTAGCATTAATATGAATGGGTCACAGGCTCACAGCAACTTTAAATCGTTTGCTTCTTTTTCTGTGAAACACAAATAGGTTTAGCTGTATATGAGCTTATCATTTTCAATCTTGTTTGCATATTTGACAAAAACAAGTAAAAATTGTAACATGGTTACATCTGGACAATAGACGTAAAAAAATGAATGTTGCGGAGAGAGTACACTACTTCTCGAGTAGCTGCAAAGCAGAATGGTTTCAAGCTCTTATTCCTGTTTGCATGTCAAACCCAGTACCCTAGATCGGTTAGGAGATATTACATAAGGGATGATTCATCATAAGAGAACAGTGATACAAAATACATCTCGGCCTGTGAAAGGTACATGTGTATGCTAATATGCTATCCAGCAAAAAGTGGTAATGAAATAAGATCACCTGTGAGAAATATATGTAGAAAAATATGTATGAAGATAAATGCAAGAGAAACAGATCAAGGGAGTGATGCATGAACTAGCTCGCTCCCAGATCCAGTATAACTGTAAGGGCCACAGATCTTATCTATGTCCAATAAAGAGATATCAAACAGTCAACCAGAAAAAAAGGAGATAATAAAATTGATATGGCACATGGATTACGGTTTCACCCCGCTGTATTTATAATGCATTACTCTGAAATACCATAGCAAATATTTACACTAATGTTGTACCGGGATTGGGTAATCTATCATTTCATTTTAGCAAATTATTTGTTTTTTGCTCATGTATGTGTATTTTGCTGCCTAAGATAATTGATATCATATGATGGTTACATATATTTATATGAAAGTTGTGGGTAATTACATCTAATTTAAAACCTGATTTGGACACAATTTGTTTAAAACATTACTAATTCATTGGTGTTTGTATACTAGGATATGTCATAATTATACTTTATGACTTTTTCTTATTCCACCGAAACCCATATGAGATTCTCGGCAAAGCATATTGTAGATCAGCTAATCTGACTAGCAAAGACAAGCAGCAATAACTACTTAATTGGAAAGTAAGCAGTTACCAATGTTTTTTTTCACGACCGTACTGATATATAGTTAGTTTGTGTTGGTGTGCGATGGTCGCTTGCTGGTGCAAGGCTTTGAAAGGCTGATTTAGATGACAGGCCCGTCGAGCGGACACTCTACTTAAGAATTGTATAGTTAGTTTGTGTTGGTGTCGATGGTCGCTTGCTGGCGCAAGGCTTTGAAAGGCTGATTTAGATGACAGGCCCGTCGAGCGGACACTCTACTTAAGAATGTTCCCAATCCGGGACGGAATATACTGCAACCTGCAAAATATGCTGGGCAAGTGTTGGCCACCGTCGTACGACGGTGGCCAACGTTTGCCCAACCTTTATATATAGAAGACTGATTATTTCATCAAACAGTTTGACAGTTTGACGACCACATACAACGTTTGCATCGACTATCGTACGTGACTTCTCCACCTAGCCCATGGCACTGGTATCATCTTGATCGGTGGTGCAGTAACAACAATGTAGGTCTTAAATTCACAGCTGTAATTTCGTTGTCATTTAAATATCGAGTGTTGTGCATTTAAAAGGATTTATTAATAGGTCCTATTAATGAGAACTAAATAACGCCCATGCTATTATGGCATAGTAAGCAGTTAGATATAAACAAAATAATTTTACTAAATTTAAAAATTCTGCTGATATCGTTGGTTTTAATCTGGTTAATTTTTTAACAAAGGTTTAACAGACGTATAATTCAAAAAATTGTTGTGGCGCTAAGTCTATTCATAAAGATCTTCAAGTTTAATCCTTACAACGCTGAAATAGTTCAATTTTCAATTTAAAATCACCATAGATGTCTTAGTTAGCTCTTTCCGCTTCATTTGAATACCTATGTTATGGGTCTACAGCCATTATAAATATTTTACTCTTTCAGTGCGGAGATCGACTTTAGACGTCAAAATCTGACGTCGATAGACGTCAGATTCTGGCGTCTAAAGTCGGTCCCCGCGCTAAAAGGTTTAATGAAGATGAAATCATTATTATGGTGTGTTAAACAATTACATAAACTACATCGATTTAATTAATCTGGTACATTGTGAACAAAACTTCAACAAATGTATAATACAAAAAATGCAATGACTCTCACGCGACATACTTTTCGAAGTTTAAGATCTTCAGGAATAATGAAGATAACATACAGTGTATTCAATAATAGTTGCCACCTAACTGTACTCTCCTCTTCTAAGTGGTAATTTTTCAAAACTGAAACGCAATTATGTGAATTGTTACTGTGATGATTGTTAATCTTATTATATGTCCTCATATTATTCAAGCCCCTTTAAAGTTCCATTAACTCTAACACCCATGATAAGCGCCACCCAGTGAATGACTATGTATAACATGTCTACCTCTGGCTGTGATTGGTTACCGTCATTTTATGCTTCCCAATAAACTCTTCCCAACATTGGGACGACTTAATGGGCGTGCTTGGTGGCTTTGCACTGCGAAGATAAATATGTGTATGTGGGGAGGGGGGTATTGATAGCTGCATGACTGAGATTAGGCACTTAAAACTATTTGATTGTGCCATTACTGCTAAGATCCTTCCATTTATATTATTTACAGTCTGTTGCACAAATGAACCTGCGTAGACCGCAAAACTTTTAAATCACAGCAGCGGCTGGTCAGCTGCTCTTTTCCTGATACAGAACTGCCGATCCTGAGTAGATAGTTCAGGCTGCACTTACAAATGTCAGGACCAGATCCCGGACTGTTCTATGCTGGATTTAGATGAGCTCGCTCCCGGCAAACATGAGACATTGCCCCAATGTTGTTTTAATGTTGGCCAGCGACTTTGGACCGACAATCTGTGTGAGCCAAAAAGTGGACATTACCAAAAGTAGACTGAATGCTGGTCCAACGTCTACGACGCCGGCCCAACTTTCAAGCAGCATTGTGTGAGCGACTCGTATTTGCTGGGAATATATGGGGCGCCACGACACCGCGGGCGAAAACTAAAACCATAATTTGTAAACAGTCCCGGTCGTTGACACGGCAGCCACGTGTTTTTATCGCAGGGAAATGCTACACGCATGCCAGGGATCATCAATTTTCCAGGCTGTCAATAAGCGCACCTTATCTATATGTGAAAATGATAGGATCATCAACCCTTGATGAGTTGTCAGTTAATATAGACCTCTATTTTTTCGTCATTTGAAGCTGGAATTGCTTACGCAATTTCCAGCTTCAAATGACAAAAAAAAAAAATTGTGTAATTCAACATTTTCAAGATAGTTGTATAGCCGTGCCCTTCCTGTTTTATAAACTGAAATAATTTCTGGAAAAAAATCTTTATTATTGTTGATTTTATGAGATGTTTTAACTTTTCGAATTAGACATCTCCCATATCGAATTATTTACTGAACATAAATAACACATGCTATTTTATCATTTTCAGATGCACTTTATTTGGTTTGGAAATAAAAATTAACGAGAACTTATATATCTGGGCCCAGCAGGACTAGGGATAAATTGAGATTTAAGCTGTGTGAGAACCATGCATGATTATAAATTTCATTTATAATTTAACGCGGGGTGTCTGCCTGAGTATCAGATAAACCGCTTGGCTTTGAGATCTCCAGGTATTTTCTGATGTTTTTTTCTGGAATGATTTTGTGGTGCAACTCTAGAAATTTCTTTTGCAAAATCAAGCAATCATTCTCGACTTGTTGTGGATGAAGATAACTTGATGTGGGTGAAAAATTGAAACAAATGACCATGTATTAGAAAACCAGTTTCATGGCAATTTTCATTCAAAAACCCCTAGTTGTAGAAAAATTATGGCTGATTTCGGGGAAGTAAAATGATGCTTTAATGCATCGTGAGGGCTTAAAGGGTTAAATTTGCTGAATTACCATATGTTTTGATTTAAATTAACAAATGATGTAAATTATATTCACCCACGTGTGGGTCACGGCAGCGAGAGACAACTTCAAGTGTGTAAAAAATAAAATTTCATAACCTATAACTCAAGTCGATTCCCGCTCTGTAAGGGCTAAGACCCTAATTAAAGTTCTGACGGCTTCTCCAAGTTGTATTTCAAACGAATGTGAAATGTGAAATCCTTGGCTGAATCAATGTTGGTTGGTGATTATAAACCATCCACCTGTTGTGTTATACAATGATAATTTGCATTTCAGCGAAAAAAAATCTGTATTTGGCGGGAGCAGGTACTAACCTTAAGAAGCAGTGATCGACTGATCGTTTAATAAAAGAAGTTAATATTTTTTTTTTAAAAGGACGTGATAAGCCTATGTGTTATGTGTTTATTATTATTTTTAAATCAAAACTGACGAAAATGTCATAAAAATGGTCTTGAAAAAAGTTTTGTGAAAAAACACCTTTCGAAATGAAATGGTTAACGCTCTTTTGTCAATTTTTTTCAGAAACCGCACCACAATTTAGCGGGTCAGCCCTGCCTCTGGGTATCTTTTTTAGACCGTTATAAGACGCCAAGCGGCAAATATATGCCGATATGTTGTTCCTGCGAGGTATTTTTAAGCTTTGGCCTCTGGATCTGCAAAAATCGAAAGGCCACGCAAAAAATATTTAGCTCTCTCCGAAAACGCAGAAAAAAACACTAGACGTTGTTGGTATTTTTAGGCTTTGGCCTCTGGATGTGCAAAAATCGAAAGGCCACGCAAAAAATATTTAGCTCTCTCCGAAAGCGCAGAAAAAACACTAGACAGTGTTGATTTGAAGTTGGGCCAGTGTTGGACCAACATTAGGTGAACATTGGGTGAATGGCTCGCGTTTGGTGTGAGACGACTGCCATCCCTGTTCAAGTTGAGGTGCAAATTGACTTTAAACGAGATGTGAGGCCCGGTGTTGGAACACAATTGGGCCAACGTCTTCAACGTTGGCCCAGTTGTGGTCCAACCCCGGGCGAATGGAGGAGGGCCTTATGTCAACATTAACCACCGAAGATGATGTTTTGCTCGGGAGTTTGTGAAAACACGAAAACTGTTTGTTCCTGTTCAATTTGATTTCCTCGACTTTGTCGTGAAGTACAAGTGTAAAAACTGGTACAAATCATTGGAGAAACATCTGTAAAGTTCAAGCAGTCCTAAGATAAGAATTATATATTATTACGTTTTAGTATCGATGTTAGCCACCATCCACCCATGCGTTGTGAAGTTATGGATTTTATCTAGGATAAAGCCCGAGGAGCTCTACATTCTTAGCTGTGGAAAAGGCCGAGGCCGAAGGACGAGGCTTTTTCCACAGCTTAGAATGTAGATCTCCGAGGGTTTTAACTGACTTAAAACACATCCGACCATAATGAGGATTACTCATAATCAACAGTTCGGTCACACCTGACTGATTATAGCACCATAGGCCTACCATGATAATTGGTCTGTGCTAGATCAACAATAACTCTCCATTCCCGGCTTAGAATGTAGTGGTCGGACAAAGAAAATAATGTAGTGGTGTGTTTTAACCGAGAGGAACCTTGTATTACAATTAAATTGATTTTGTTTCGGACATTGGTGATGTAAAATAGGTGGGTCGTTACGATACATATTTTAAATCAGTGAAGCGAAACGACTGACCTGCTTCACATATGCTCGTGCTAAATTATGGATTTTTCCGACAAGAATTTATTTTGTATTGTTGCAATCAGTCTATAAAATATGTTTCTTCTGTCCCAGCAAGCAGAAGCTTTCCTTAACTTTTGATATAATGTAGTGTATGTGATATCTGGCGATCGCTGTTTCGTCCCAGGTTTCCACAACGCTTGTAATAGTTATTTTTGCATGTTGTAATGAACCTCCTGTATGATACACTTATAGAATAATCCAATTACTAGATCCAGTGGAACATATAGTTTCTTACTAAAGACCACCTGATGGATATACTACAAAATAGCAAAGAAATGCATTGATAGGCCCTCTTTGTGCTTTTATTTTTATTGTTAAAATATTTATTGAGTATTTTTTTTATTTGATATATTATACTTGGGGAGTTTATATTCACAATCCACATGGAGTACATAAATCACATTCACTCACATAGGAGACCTGTACTAACCCTGGCTGGGCCCAATACACCGCTAATAATATAATACCGCTAATAATATAACACTAGAGGTAGATCATCCACAGAATAAATACTAAACATGTTTAGATAAACGAGGTTGGAAAACGGTTGTTGTTATCGTCAGACCCGTATTTGTTGTGTGATACCCTGACACGAAACGACAGATAACCCGGAAGCATTGCCACTGATGAAAGCAAAGTGCTCATTTGCCGGTATAAAGCGGAAGTGACAGCACATATATCACACACGTGCTCATCTGCTGACGTTTGCCCTGGATATTATCATCTATCATAGTCTGAGAGTTGCTAAATGAGATATGTTATTCTTTGTGGATCTGGACATCCAATTCGTCTTATAGTACATGTAGTGTACTGCCGCTCAAATTCAAAAGGCAGTGACTGCTTACTAAAACAGTAAGCCGTTGCTGCCTCTCAGCTTTGCCCAGCAGTATATGACACTTTGAAGACTATGCCTCACCTAGATCTTAGGGCTATGAGTGGTCAATATATTATATATGAATCAATCCTCATGTACTTAATTCTTTGTGTAGGCCTACATTTAAAATTTCATGGTGGATGATGCTGTTCTGGTGTATTTATATTAAAAAAGAAACAGAAATTGAAGCGAAAATTCCTATCAATTATTTCTGAGAATCAGTCAGCTAGACTAGCAGAGAGAACGAATTCGTGAAAGGAATCTATTCATATTATTATTCTTGCTTGGATAATTTTTAGGTGTAAAACTTTGTAAATTAGATGTTTTTGACAACCCATCTAGCCCCCAACGTTATGATAGGCCCCACTGGTGCTTCAGATGTAATATTTGATCCAACCATATTACGTGAACATATGGTTTTAAGTTGATTTAAACTCAATTTATTTTCCAAGAATCACAATCTATTTAAGTTACTGTTATGTTTGAGTGTGTATGTACACCAACATAATTATATACTGCTATGAAAAAAAAACATCACTATTTACCTTTCAAGGAAACATTTACTGCTGTTTGTCTTTGCCTTGCATTTTACGCATATCCGCTATTATTTTAATTCACAGCGATCACTCGAGCAATCGTGCTGCGACTTGTATGCATGCTGAATTCACCAGATGGCGCCCGATTGGAAGCTGTTTGCCCGTGGTCCGATGACTACGTTTTGCAAAATCAATTTACATTTCCACATCTTCAACCGAATACATAGCTGTCACTAAAGATGACAATGTCCTGCCGTGCTGCCAGTAACAGGCAATTGGACACAAGAAAATTAGAAAGGCTTTCACGCCATTAGGGCTGTATTTTTTTTTTTTTTTGGGGGGGGGACTTTTAAAAAATATTTGCACTCAATATTATTGCAGGAACCGATCTGATTTTTTAAACGTTTTTTTCCATGGAGGCATGAGGGGGTACGGGTTAGGGCGATTTGTTTTGCAAATAAATTGAAATAAAATTGCTTACTCTTTCAAACTCTCACAATTTTACTGACGAGGACAGTTTTTTTCATCGCGAGGTGCAAAATACACATATTAGCAGTGTAAAGTTCTCAGTCTACTCGAAGCATTGCTATCAAATGATCCACACGTAGTCTGGGTTGTCATGGTCAGCAAACAGTTAAGGAAAATCAGGGTCAGAGAAAACTTTAGCGATTTTTGCAAATTGCCAGGGAAATTTTGTTGTGGAAAAATGAATACGAGTCGACGAAAAATTAGGGAAAGTCGGTAAATATTCTGAGATTTCACTCCATTGCCTACCCCGATACATCTGCCATTCAGTATTCCGCGGCTGAGGTGTTACAAGAAACACGTGTGGACAAAACATTTCACAAATACACTAACTAGGTTGTAGCAAGGAGGTTATCTCCATGGTTGTAGTTAGGAAAGATAAGCACCGTGTGGGAAACGTGTCTTCGTTCAAACTCTGATGGTGTACCACTGGCAGGTGACTGAACTTTGTGGGAGATACACGCACCTTGGTCTTAAAGGGTGGTATCTGTCACTTGGCAAAGTGGCAGATACCACCCTTTGAAACCAAGGCGACAATAGGCGCACCCGGATGAACTAATCCGAGGATAACCAATTAGAAAAACCCCTGCTTCAATCGATTACACGATTTTGGTGTGGCGTCAGGGCTACATACCAACGATTTATTTTTGCTGAAGCGTGGCAAAAAAAAATAATTGTAAGTTACCAGATATCGATGGTGTTATCTAGTGCAAAAGTGCGGGCAATACTAATTTTCCATCAAAACCCAACATTATTATGTATGATCGGCAACCAGACGCAGTTGAAGAATGTCTGGTTTTGTTGGGCCAACGTTACATCAACATTATTACAGCATCGGGCTCGGGTATCGTGGTTGCTGAACATCATAATTATGTTATTCTTGCTCTGATCTGATGTGTGACTGATCATAAACAAATACAGTGCCAAAAACATACGGTCATATTTTACTCCTTATAGTGTCATGTAGGTAATAGGCCTAGATAAATTCGAGATGGAACGACAAGGCTCCGTTTCAATGCGTATACGTACGCCGCCAGTATCCGTAACTCGTAAATAGCTGTTTTATTGCTTTTGCAATAGTAAAAGAAGTCAATTTATTGATCCGTATTCTTTTATCCTTCGTGTACGTGTAGCGATTGTAAAATATATGGTCGACTTACGGATACGGATGGCATACGGATGACATACGGATAGCATACAGATGACATACGTAGGCCTATAACTAGCTGGGAACGTAACTCAGACTGATGCTGCAACAACACAAAGGCAAGAATATCGGATAATGCCATCCCCTACGAGACCTCCGTGGTAATTAAATATTAGAATTTTTTTTTTGATGGATCATCTACGTCTGAAGCTCACAAGATGCAGCTCAATTTAACTATTGTCAATCTATGATTTATTGCTCTGTAAATCGGAGTGTTTTTTTTTTAAAAGGTCATGTGTGTTTTTATTACGGTTATTCTTACCTACATACGCAGATTGATCCAGTGTGTATCCACAGCAATTCCGACATTTTTATCGGGCCAGTATTTATTATATCGAATTGGTCTCCGAAATGGTCGATATGTAGCATAACTTGTACGAGACTTTTTACTGAGCTCTTGCATTTGTAGCACTGAATGTGTAAATTGTGTCCACCAGTGCCTGAGATTTTTCTTCTAAGACTTTGCAAAACGTGAATTTTGGAAGACGCACGAGGTTGCACTGTGTCGTGACAGCATTTGATGTAATAAGACGATACATAGTTGCAATATTATTACACAAACCTTTTGATAAAAGGGAGAACGGCTTGTTACTTCATGTACACCCACACTATACATTGTCACACAATGCACAATGTGCATAGTGCACACAATGGTGATACTTTAATATAGGCTTAATGAGCATTATTGTCATAGTCTATGCTGTCCTAAATTATATCGTACTGGGCAGATTAAAACTTTGCAAAGTGTCAGATACGATATCTAGGTGGGATGATTCCATACAGTAAGATCATGAGGATCACTCTTTCTTCTGTGATTATAACATTATAGGTTTTCAAAAGTTGTTTTGTTGATCTGTTATATCAGACCTCAAGCTTACACTTTCGTATTTGCAAAAGCAATCCATTAGAAGGAACAGAGGGTACGGCAATCATGATATGTAATGAGTCACGCTGCGTGATGTCTTTGTTGTGGTGGATATAGTATGCATCCTGCTGCGCCTGTTCGTTTTCCAATATGATAAACGGATCGGCTGAAACAAATACTATCGAATACCCAGCAGAGACGAGACATTGTACTATTGTTGGCTCAATGTTGGGCCAGCGTCGTAGACGGTGGACCAACATTGAGACAATAATGGCCCAATTTAGCGGTTTTGCCAGGTAGGTCCATCGTTGAGCGCGCGTTGATAAAATACAACAACAAAGTAAACAGTGGTAAATATCACCATTTGTTTTAAAGAATCATCACATGGTCTTAACTGTGAGGGGATATCGAAAGAAATGGTTTTGTAATCAATATATTTTTGTTTATCGTACAGTAATAACTCTTATGGAATTTCAGCCTGCATTACTGCTTGTCGAGGTAAAAATGTTTAAGCCATTTTTCAGGAGGGAAACTAAAAAAAACACAAGTAGTAGTAGTAAATCATTGCTTTACGTCACTTTTCGGCACAAAAGGTCTTTTAAGTGACATTATAATACGATAAAAACGTTGTAGTCAATCGATGAGATGAATGACGTACAGATGATGATGTGAGAGTGGAGGTGATAGGGCATGGTGGGTTATTGAGAACGTTTTCCTTCGCTCGCCCGATAAGGGGTTCTGGGCATGTCTAGGGGATATACCCCCAGACATGCCCAGACGGCCAGAGACTTGAGTTTCACTGTACAATTTAATGATGAAACTCTTTGGCATTTTGCGCAGCTCCGCTATCCTCGGGTCGGATAGTCCCCAGAGTAACAATAGGAAGGATCACTCCCTCTGGGTAACTCCATTCATCCCACGTGAGAGACCTAATGTCAAACACGCTATTGCCGGGTATTTAAGGCTACCACAGCCTACATCAACGCCAGCACTGATGCGGAGGCTACATTGGCTCTGCTGTTGAGTGGAGGAACCAGGGTACGCCACTGGCAATTCGCCCAAAGATTATGGCCAGATACGAGGAGGCTGCAGCTGCCCTTGGATGATTGCTGTAGACTAGTGCTTCCGTACAATGCCGTACACAGCATCCAACAGACGAAACAGATCCCTAATGACCCTCCCCGGATGGGGGCGAAAAGTACTACTACTAGCAATCATACCAGTACCCCTCAATAGCGAGAGAAAATTGGTTCATTCATTTCCTTGGTTTTATCAATGTACGCTTTCCGGCATTCACAGGGGAAAGATTATTAAAAGTAATGGGGTCTTAAACAGTCAATCTGAAAATGTTAAAGAAGTGGATGAATGGGTCGAGACCCCATTAAGATAAAAACAATGGAAATACAAAAATAACACAAAGTATTCTGCATCAGGCTCGCCCGTTCAACCGTGTTTCATAGGTGAGGATGACAAATGAGTGAGCAGAGACAATCATGGTGGGTGGTCCATTTCATCTAAAAAGTTATTGGATTTTCGGATTGTATTTTCTAAAACTCCTGAAAGATGCACAGTAAAAAAACTGTTGATTCACCACTGCGCATGCAAGATATCTTTGTACATATTCCAGCCATAATTTGAAAGGGACGGGTAGCATTACCAAAGCTAGCATTAATATGAATGTGTAGCAGGCTCACAACAACTTTAAATCGTTTGCTTCTTTTTCTGTAAAACACAAATAGGTTTAGCTGTATATGAGAATATCATTTTCAATCTTGGTTGCATATTTGACAAAAAAATGTGAAAATTGAAACATGGTTACATCTGGACAATAGACGTAAAAAAATGAATGTTGCGGAGAGAGGACACTACTTCTCGAGTAGCTGCAAAACAGACTGGTTTCAAGCTCTTATACCTGTTTGCATGTCAAACCCAGTATATATTTACGCTAATGTTGTATCGGCATTGGGTATTCTATCATTGCATTTTAGCAAATTATTTGTTTTTGCTCATGTATGCGTATTTTGTTGCCTAAAATAATTGATTTGATATGATGGTTGAATGTTGTGGATAATTACATCTGATTTAAAACCTGATTTGGACGAGATCTGTTTAAAACATTGCTAATTCATTGGTGTTTGTATGCTAGGATATGTCGTAATTATACTTTATGACTTTTTCTTATTCCACCGGGACCCATATGATGTTCTCGGCAAAGCATATTATAGATCAGCTAATCTAACTAGCAAAGACAAACAGCAGTAACTACTTGATTGGAAAGTAAGCAGTTACTACTGTTTGTTTTCACGACAGTACTGATATATGGTTAGTTTGTGTTGGTGTGCGATGGTCGCTTGCTGGTGCAAGGCTTTGAAAGGCTGATTTAGATGACAGGCCCGTCGAGCGGACACTCCACTTAAGAATGTTCCCAATCCGGGACGGAATATACTGCAACCTGCAAAATATGTTGGGCAAGTAAGACTGATTATTTCATCAAACAGTTTGACAGTTTGACGACCACATACAACGTTTGCATCGACAATCGTACGTGACTTCTAGAGCTAGCCCATGGCACTGGTATCATCTCAATCGGTGGTGCAGTAACAACAATGTAGGTCTTAAATTCACAGTCGTAATTTCGTTGTCATTTAAATATCGAGTGTTGTGCATTTCAAAGGATTTAATAATAGATCCTACTAATGAGAACTAAATAACACCCATGCTATTATGACAGAGTAAGCAGTTAGATATAAACAAAACAAATTTACTAAATTTAAAAATTCTGCTGATATCGTTGGTTTCAATCTGGTTAATTTTTTAACAAAGGTTTAACAAACGTATAATTCAAAAAATTGTTGTGGCGCTAAGTATATCCATAAAGATCTTCAAGATTAATCCTTACAACGCCGAAATAGTTCAATTTTTAATTTAAGATCACCATAGATGTTTTAGTTAGGTCTTTCCGCTTTATTTGCATACCTATGTTATGGGTCGACAGCCATTATAAATATTTTACTCTTTCAGTGCGGAGATCGACTTTAGACGTCAAAATCTGACGTCGATAGACGTCAGATTCTGGCGTCTAAAGTCGGTCACCGCGCTAAAAGGGTTAATGAAGATGAAATCATTATTATGGTGTAGTAAACAATTACATAAGCTACATCGATTTAATTAATCTGGTACATTGTGAACAAAACTTCAACAAATGTATAATACAAAAAATGCAATGACTCTCACGCGACATACTTTTCGAAGTTTAAGATCTTCAGGAATAATGAAGATAACATAAAGTGTATTCAATAATAGTTGCCACCTAACTGTACTCTCCTCTTCTAAGAGGTGATTTTTCAAAACTGAAACGCAATTATGTGAATTGTTACTGTGATGATTGCTAATCTTATTATATGTCCTCATTATTATCCAAGTCCCTTTAAAGTTGCATTAACTCTAACACCCATGATAAGCGCCACCCAGTGAATGACTATGTATAAACATGTCTACCTCTGGCTGTGATTGGTTACCGTCATTTATGCTTCCCAATAAACGCTTCACAACATTGGGACGACTTAATGGGCGTGCTTGGTGGCTTTGCACTGCGAAGATAAATATGTGTATGTGGGTAGAGGGGTATTGATAGCTGCATGACTGAGATTAAGCACTTAAAACTATTTGATTGTGCCATTACTGCTAAGATCCTTCCATTTATATTATTTACAGTCTGTTGCACAAATGAACCTGCGTAGACCGCAAAACTTTTAAATCACAGCAGCGGCTGGTCAGCTGCTCTTTTCCTGATGCAGAACTGCCGATCCTGAGCAGATAGTTCAGGCTGCACTTACAAATGTCAGGACCAGATCCCGAACTGTTCTATGCTGGATTTAGATGAACTCGCTCCCGGCAAACATGAGACATTGCCCCTATGTTGTTTTAATGTTGGCCAGCGACTTTGGGTTAAAAATCTGTGTGAGCCAAAAAGTGGACATTACCAAAAGTAGACTGAATGCTGGTCCAACATCTACGACGCCGGCCCAACTTTCAAGCAGCATTGCGTGCGCGACTGGTATTTGCTGGGAATATATAGGGCGCCATGACACCTCGGGCGAAAACTAAAACCAGAATTTGTAAACAGTCCCGGTCGTTGACACGGCAGCCACGTGTTTTTATCGCAGGGAAATGCTACACGCATGTCAAGGATCATTCCAGGCTGTCAATAAGTGCACCTTATCTATATGTGGAAATGATAGGATCATCAGCAGTTCAATCCTTGATGAGTTGTCAGTTAATAAAATAGACCTCTATTGTTTCGTCATTTGAAGCTGGAATTGCTTACGCAATTTCCACATGCACTTTATTCGGTTTGGAAATAAAAATAAACGAGAAATTATATATCTGGGCCCAGCAGGACAAGGGTTAAATTGAGATTTAGGCTGTGTAAGAACCATGCATGATCTTAAATTTCATTTACAATTTAGCGCGGGGTGTCTGCCTGAGTCACCAGTATCAGATAAACTGCTTGGCTTTGAGATCTCCAGGTATTTTCTGATGTTTTTGTCTGGAATGATTTTATGGTGCGACTCTAGAAATATGTTTTTTTCAAAATCATGTCAACAATTAAGGTGCTAATCACGTTAACAGCTTTTTCTGCCTTTTTATTTGTCCTTGATCAAGAAATAAAATTTGAATGAGAAATGAGCTTTAAATTTGCAGAATTACCATACATTTTGATTCAAATTCTTCGCATAATGTATATTATATTTACTCACGTGTGGGTCGCCGCAGCGAGACACAACTTTAAGTGTGTAAGAAAATATATTTCATAACCTAGGGTTTGTATATGACTTCTTCCAGTTGTTTTGAAACATGATTTTGTTAGTGGAGAGTTACCAGAGTTACATGTATGTGTCCTTGGACACTTTGCATACACTACGGGGTGAATCAAAGACGATATCTCAGTGGACCGGCCTCGTTCCTCAGAGCAATACAGTAGCAATTGCATACATGAAAAATAAGCTGTTGCAGCTACTGTATCTTGGCTTTTAGCAATAGAAAATGTACTTACATAAAAATTATGTACAATTTTTAACAAAACATATAGGTCGTTGTAGCAAATGTAATGCTGATTTATCTTTCCAGTTCTCTTGTTTGAAGGACAAATAAAATGGGTAAAAACGGCTATAGATGTGATTAGCACTTAAAGTGTTAACCCTTGTCCTGCTATGCTCGGATATATACGGAGTTAAGGATGTTGTAGATCAATAAAAATATCACTTAATTTTGATAAAATAGTTTTTAGTAGATGCTTAGTTGATCCAATAATTTGATTTTAGACATGTCTATTTTTCATAAATAGTAATATTTTTCGTCATTTGGAGCTGGAAATTGCGCTAGCAATTCCAGCTATAAATGACGAAAAATACAATTGAAGCAAATAAATTAATCAAAGGTAATTTAAGTTTAGCAATCTGCCGCATGTTGTATTTCAAACGAAAGTGAAATCGGACCAAACATTACACCTAGCAATCGAGCCACCGGAGGGAAACCCCTGATACCAACCATACCAGATTAAATGGGTGTATCAGAAGAAAAAAAGGGGGAGAGGAAAAAAATATGAGAGCTTACCTTAATTACTCGCCTGGAGACAGAGCCTGATTTATCCATGCGCTTGTGAAGGATATACCCACCCAGCAAACACTAGACGTTGATCCACTATCGTTTTAATGATGTACCACAATCTGCGACGCTGGCCTAACATTAAACCAACATTGACGTGTTGTGTTAGCCGGGTAGGACACCCTACCTTGATATGGAACAATTTAGGCTCTACAAGCAAAGCTTCGGCGATTGTCGCAGCAATGATTCTATTCCACCGGGTGATTATAAACCATCCGCATATTGTTGTATTACACATTTTGTAATACACAATGATATTATCCATTTCCGAGAAAAAAATCTGTATGTGGGCAGAGCATGTAATAACCTTAAGAAGCAGTTACTGCCTTATGATCAGTATATACGTGAATAGTGACTGAAAAGTGACTGTTTAAAGAATATGTTTACGTATAGTTCTGCCTTAATTAAAAGAACTAACTTTGATCTTTAAAAAAAATTAAAAACTCAAATAGAAAGAAAGACGCGATAAGCCTACATGTTACTTGTTTATTATTAGTTTTTATCAAAGCTGACAAAAATGTCATAAAATGAATAGACACGTTTTCAAATGAAAGGTGAAAGGGTTAACGCTTTTTTGTCATTTTTTTGAAAGAAACCGCACCACAATTTAGCGGGTCAAATACCCCCAGCCCTGCCTCTGGGTATATTTTTTAGACCGTTCTAAGAAGCCAAGCGGCAAATATATGCCGATATGTTGTTCCAGCGAGGTATTTTTAGGCTTTGGCCTCTGGATCTGCAAAAATCGAAAGGCCACGCAAAAAATATTTAGCTCTCTCCAAAAACGCAGAAAAAACACTAGACGCTGAGCAGTGTTGATTGAAGTTGGGCCAGTGTTGGACCAACATTAGGTGAACATTGGGTGAATGGCTCGCGTTTGGTATGAGACGACTGCCATCCCTGTTCAAGTTGAGGTGCCAATTGACTTGAGACGGGGTGTGAGGCCCGGTGTTGGACCAGAACTGGGCCAACGTCTGGGACGTTGGTCCAATTGTGGTCCAACCCCGGGCGAATGCTGTGTGTTGGAGGAGGGCCATATCGAAGATAATGTTTTGCTCGGGAGTTTGTGAAAACACGAAAACGGTTTGTTCCTGTTCAATTTGATTTCTTCGACCTGGGGGATAGTGCACCAAACAGGCGTTAGTGGGTCGGTCCAGGGTAAATTACCAACCTCGTGTTAACGTCTAAGACGTTGGCAAAACGTCTGGTGCACCACTGCGGCGTTTGCAACGTTACTCCTCATCTACGACCAAAATGTCACGTCTACTAGGGGGTAGACGTTGCCGGGGCGTTAGCTGTAAAATGTATACAGAGATAGTGACGCGCATTTCATTTCTCCTGACACATTCATCGTCTACTAATGCCTAACTTTATCCCTCTAATTATGCGTCAGGAATATACTGATTCATTTTCTTCTGAAAGTGTTTATATCGCAGGTATGATATTAATGGTAATCACATTTTTCTATAGATATAGAACAGTTGTAATGATCTTGATTTCTCATGGTACCGCTGTTATGTTGCACGGATTGCTTCAAACGTAGCTTTCTTAAACATCAAATTGAAGGAAGATAATTTAAATTTTGACGACTTTCATATACTCTGAACGCTTCGAATTGTATCTCTGTTAGTGACTTTTGGTCAGTTTGTTAGTCATGTTACTGTTAGCAGTGCACGCTTAGCTGTAATAACAAGTTTAGCCTACACGCTCATCGTCACCGAAACTAACATGGGGAAATACTATCACGGGGTTTTAAAAACACGCTAATAGGAGGAAAATTGACACCTTTTTCCAAACAGATATAGTCTAGAATATTGATGCAAAATAAATTCAAATGTTTAATTAATATCTTATAAAGTTGAGCAATGAACAAAAGTGTATATACTAAAATACATTATACAGATTTATGGTAGCTTAGCGAACACAGTTTTGATACCTACCTCAGAAATGGGAAACATAATTCATAGGCCAATTTCTTACTTTATTTAACTTCATACGGTTCATATCGTGATAGAATATGTTCCATTAAGTTTATTCTAAGTCACTGAGATAGTATGTGTCTGTTTAGTAGTTTGTTTACTAGCTTGGTAGATAATACACCTTCTTACCGTTGTAAAATCATTGTGTTTTTGATTACCCCGTGTGGGAACGCTGCTCGTTAGTGAGACGTTATAACGACCTTGTGTTGTGCACCTGACGTGTGTCGGGACAGTCAGTGTCGGTCGTTACGACGTCTGACGTCGACAATTAACATCACACGTTAGACGTAATGTGGTGCACTAGGCCCCTGGTCGTGAAGATCAGGCGTAAAAACTGGCACAAATCATTGGCGGAACATAGGAAAAGTTCAAGCAGTCCTAAAATACTATCTCCCGGATATATTATTATGTTTTAAAATCGACGTTGGTCACCATCCACCCTATGGATCGCACTTGTGAAATTATGGATTTTCCCGTTGTATTGCAATTAAATTTGTTTTGTATCGTTGGTCGAGTAAAGTAGATGGGTCGGTATAATATTCACTGAGCACAGGTTGTATGTCCACCCGCATGCGCAGCATTGTCAACGCTCTGAGGAGTGGGGTCTGTCAGAAGTAAATATTTCAAATCAGTGAAGCGAAACGACTAACCTGCTTCAAATGTGCTTGTGCTAAATTATGTTTTTTTTCGATAGTTCAAATTTGTTTTAAAATATAATTATGTGCTTGTGCTAATTTATGATTTTTTATATCACAAAGCAGATGACTCTCAACAACAATTAAACATGTTAGGCCTATATACGAGAAATTAAAAACACATTTTATTTTTTTGCCAGTAGTAGGGCTATTATTTTTCTGTTCCGTCCCAGCAAGGACAAGTTTTCCATGTGCTATAAAGTATGTGATATGTATGTGATGCATACAGTATGTGATGTGTATGTAATATCTGAGGATCGTCTTCTTGTCCCAGGTTTCTACAACAATTATAACAGTTATTATATAGTTAGACCTCCTGCATAATAGGGTACACTTATAGAATAATTCAGCTACTAAAATTCAGTGCAAAATTTCTTTTATTTATATTATTGTTAAAATATTTATTGACTAGAGTATTATTGTATTTGATATATTATAGGACTCGGGGAGTTTATACTCACAATTCACACGATAAGTCAAATTCACTCACATGGTATGTACTAACTCAGGTTGGGCCCATTACATCACTAATATGATATTATATCCTAGACACAGATCAGCCATAGAATAAATACTAAACATGTTTAGATAGACGAGGTTGGAAAACGGTTGTTGTTATTGTCAGACGCGTATTTGTTGTGGGATACCCTGACACGAAAAGACAGATAACCCGGAAGCATTACCACTGATGGAAGTCACGTGCTCATTGACCGGTATAAAGCGGAAGTGACAGCACAGATATCACACACGTGCTCATCGGCTGACGTTTACTCTGGATATTATCATCTCTAGTCTGACAGTTGCTGAATGAGATATGTTATTCTTTGTGGATCAAGACATCCAATTCGTCATTTATTACATGTAGGCCTAGTGTGCTGCCGCGCTAATTTAAAAGGCAGTAACTGCTTACTTAAACAGTAAGCCGTTTCTGTCTTTCGGCTCTGCCTAGCAGTATGACTCTTTGAAGGCTATGTCTTCCCTATATCTTAGGACCATAAGTGATATATAGATCAATCCTTAGTGTACATAATCCTTATTTTAGTGTGAAAAAAATCATGGTAGATGGTGGAGTGGAGTATTTATTTCAGAAAAAAGAAAGAAATTCAAGCCAAAATTCTGATTATTCATTCTTAGGAATCAGTCAGCTAGACTAGCAGATAGAACGAATTTGTGAAATGAATGTTTTCATATTGTTATTCTTGCTTGGCTATTTTTTAGGTGTAAAACAACATATCTAGCCCTCAGCGTTAGAATAGGCCCCACTATAGCTTCAGATGTAATATTTAAACTTGATTTATTTTCCAACGATTAAAATTTATTTAAGTTATGTACATCAACATAATTATATACTTCCATGAAAAGGAAAACACCAAGAACTACTTACTTTTCAAGGAAAGAGTTACTGCTGTTTATCTTTGCATCGCAGATTGCGCATTTCTGCCAATTGTTTGAATACACAGCGATCACTCGAGCAATCGTGCTGCGATTTGTATGCATGCTGAGTTCACCACGTGGTGCCCAATTGGAAGCTGTTTTCCCGCGGTGCCTATGATTACATATTGCGAAATATATTCGCATGTCCACATTTGCAACCAAATAAATAACTGTCACTAAAGATGACAATGTCCTCCGCCTGCCGTGCTGCCAGTAACAGGGCAATTGGAAACAAGAAAATTAGAAGGGCTTTCACGACGTTAGAGCTGTATTTATTTTTAAACTTTTGAAAAAAAATATTTTTCACTTAATGTTATTGCAGTTATCGATCAGTTTTTTAACCGTTTTTTCATGAAGGCATGGGGTTAGGGCGATTGGTTTTGCAAATAATTTAAATAAAATTAGCTTACTATTTCAATCTCTGACAAGTTTAATGGCGAGGACTCTTTTTTTAGCGAGAAGTGCTAAATACACATATTCGCAGTGTTAAAGTGTCAGTATGCACGAAGCAATGCCTAGAAAAGATCCACACATAGTCTGGGTTGCCACTGATCAGCCAACAGCTAGTTTTTAATTATTTATTTCACGCCGGAAAATATTTATTTCAAAAATACTCCAGCCACCCCCCATGAAGATTAAATGGTGGACCCCTTAAGAAAAAGCAGAGTCAGAAAAAAGCTAGTGAATTTTCAAAATTGTCAGGTAAATTTTGTTGTGAAAAAAATAAGCACGTGTCAGAACAAAATCAGGGAAAGTCCATCGGCTACCTCGATGCATCTGCCATTCAGTATGCCGCGGCTGCGGTGTTACAAAAAACACGTGTGAACAAAACATTTCACAAATACACCAACTAGGCTGTAGCAAGGATCAAGGTTATCTCCTTGGTTGTAGGTTGTAGAAAGATAAGCACCGTGTGGTAAACGTGTCCTCGTTCAAACTCTGATAGTGCACTACTGGCAGGTGACTGAACTTGGTGGGAGATACGAACACCTTGGTCTTAAAGGGTCGTATCTGCCACTTGGAAAAGTGGCAGATACGACCCATTAATACCAAGGCGACAATACGCGCACCCGGATGAACTAATCCGCAGATAACCAGTTAAAAAAACCTGCCTCAATCGATCACAAGATTTTGGTGTAGCGTCAGGGCCACATACCAACGATTCATTTTTACGGAATCGTGGCGAAAAAAGTAAGTATAACTAACCAAATATCGATGGTGATATCTAGTGTAAAAGTGCGGGCAATATTAATTTTCAATCAAAGCCAAACATTCGCAGTTCAAGAATGTCGGCTTTATGATGGGCCAACGTCTAGGACATTGTATCAACATTAATACAGCTTCGGGTGCGGGTATCGTGGTTGTTGAACACCTTATTTTATCCTGGTTTTGGATCTGACGTGTGGATCTTTTGACTGATAAGAAAAAAATACAGTCTTAAAAACATATGTTATGAAGGCCTAGATAAATTCGAAATTGAACGACAATGCTCTCTTTTAAAGCGTATACGTACGCCGTCAGTATCTGTTTTCAATTCGTTACTCGTAAATAAACGTTTTATCGCCTTTGCAATAGTAAACGAAGGCAATTTATTGATCTGTATGGTTATGTCATTCGTGTAAGTGCAGCGATTGTGAAATATACGGTCGACTTACGGATACGGATGTCATACGGATGACATACGGATAGCATACGGATGACATACGTATTTAACTAGGTGGGAAAGTAGCTCAGTGCTACAAAGGCAAGGTAAATAAATTCTAGAAAAAAATATTTGATGGATCATCTGCGTCTGAAACTCACAAGATGTAGCTCAATTTAACCAGTGTCAATCTATGATTTATCGTTCTGTAAATCTGAGTCTATTAATTTTGTTTTTTTTAAAGGTCATTCGTGTTTTTATTACGGTCGTTCTCACCTACATACGAAGATTGATTCAGTGTGTATCTACATGCAGCAATTTCGACATCTTGACCAATCTGAAGCCTACGAGCCTACTGAGCTCTTGTATTTGTAGCACTGAATACGATTTCTATATATTTCAACCGATTCCAAATTGTGGACATCAATGTCTGTGATTTTTCTTCTCAACTTTGTAAAATGTAATAATTGGAAGATGCACGAGGTTGCACTGTGTCGTGACAGCATTTGATGAAATAAGACAATACATAGTTGCCATATTATCACAGAGACATCTTGATAAAAGGAAGAACGGCTTGTTACGTAATGTACACCCACAAAATACTATAGTGACACAATGCACAATGCACAATGCATAGTGCACACAATGGTGACGATTTAATATAGGCTTAATAAACATCACTGTCATAGTCTATGCTGGCATAAATTGTATCGTACTGAGCATATAAAAACTTTGCAAAGTGGCTGATACGATATCTAGGGAATGATTTCGTACAGTAAGATCATGAGGATCGTTCTCTTTTCTGTGAATATAACAGTATATGTATTTAAAAGTTGTTTTGTTTTGATCTGTTATATCAGACCCTAGGTTTACACTTTCGTACTTGCAAAAGCGATCCATTAGAAGAAACAGAGGGTACGGCAATCATGAGATGCAATGAGTCACGCTGTGTGCTGTCTTCGTTGTGGTGGATATAGTATGCATCCTGCTCCAATATGATAAACGGATCGGCTGAAACATATACTATCGAATACCCAGCAGACACGAGACATTGTACTATTGTTGGCTCAATGTTGATCCAGCGTCTACGACGCTGTATCAACATTGAGCTGGGTATTGAGTTGAATTGAATGAGGTTTTAACCTCCTGAGGATGGTGAGATGAATGAGATGACATTGCTCTCCAGGCACATAATTCGAAATTCGAGCCCTGGCGCTCTGAGGTTGAGCTCGCTACCGCTCGGTCACAGAGCCCCCCCCCCCCCCCCACAATATTGATTTTTTACGAATGATCGGGGAAGAAACATTTTGTTTCTTTGAAACTTGAATGTCAGAGCGGGGTTTCGGACCCGCGATCTCCGACTTTCCAAGCAGGCAGCTTTAATCACTGCACCGGGGTCCCGCTGGGTAAGTCCATCGTGGAGCGCGCGTTGATAAAGACAACAGAAATATAAACCGTGGTAAATATCGCCTTTTCTTTTTACTGTGAAGGAATATTGAAATTCCCACATTTTAAATTTATGAAATTGCTGTGTAATCATGTAATCGGTATATTATTATTTATCGTACAGTAATAACCCTTGTGAAATTTCAGACTGCATTACTGCTTGTCGAGGTAATAAGTTTTTTTTGCGATTTCTCAGAAGGGTAACTGAAAAAAACCACCGGAAGATGGCTGTGAGTGTCAGTCAGTGAATCTTGCTACAGGCATTGGCCTGCAGTGGTGAGTCCTCAGTAGAGACAAATTGCAGTAACTGTTTACTTAAAAAGTGAGTAGTTACTGCTGTTTGTCCTTGCCCGCTGTGTTCTGCAGACCTCAGCAGAGACAAACTGCAGTAACTACTTACTTTAAAAGTAAGCAGTTACTGTTGTTTGTCTTCGCCTGCAGTGTTCTGCAGACCTCACCGAAGATCAACCGTCGTCGTCCTTGGCAAGTTCAACAGAACTCGCTCAGCGCCAAATCAGCCGCCGAGGGCTGCCTAAAGACGTTAAGTTATCGTCAGATGTGTTGCCCCAACGTTGATACAATGTGTGATTTAACCAACCCTTCAAGCACCCGGGTATGTCATATTTATTTACATTTTCAGCCACATGGGAGTGTAAATTGCAGCCGTAAAAAAATTGTCACCACAAGGCCAATGAAAAAGACCAAATTATTTTTTTATATATGCGGTACCTAACTGTAAAACCTCGCCCTTATTTTGACGGAATAAGCCATCTTCACTTGATGTATTTTTTATCAAATATTCCACGTGATGAATTTATGTGACATGCGTACTTAACCCTTTCACTGCCACGTTATCTGATTTTATGTTTTAGCCCACTTGAAGTTGCGTCCCGCTGACGCGCACGAATGAACAGGTGTAGTGACCAGGGTGTAAAAAGTAAAGTCGAATGATAGCTCTTCAGACTTTATATCAGACTATAAGCCTGCACCTCTTTAAAAGGATCTTAGTGGTGATTGTCACTTAGAAAGGTAAGGGGCTGCACTCTGTATTTGCTGATGGCGACTGCTGAAAGATGACCAATCTGTCACCAGCTGTTCTAATCCTAGTATTTTTAACTATATTCCGTCATAATTGTTGTTCAAATTTTAGGGGAAACACTTTGCCATAAAATGGAAAACGTCAGTAGGCCTATATACTGTTCACATTAAAACCAAATATAACAATAGAAAGTCATTACTACAAAAATTTTTGTAAAATTGTTTTCCACTGCCCAACAGTAAGTTCGTCGCTGAAATTCACTCAGTCGATGAGTGTGACCGTACCTTCAAATCACGTGACATAAGCTAGCTCATATTTGTCTTATCTTTTATTGTTATTGAAATTCATGGATATTTCAGCGCATGACACTAATTGTTATTTATAATATATAATACAACATTTCCCAACGTACATAGTAATACATAGAAAACGTCAATGCCAGTATTAATTATTATAGCCTACATCACAAAACAGCCCCAAGTGTCTAGACCACGATATTGTGTCTTTGATGATGGAACAATAAATTATTGTGAAAAATGATGCAGAAACAAACAGCGGTAACTACTTACTTTTCAAGTAAACAGCTACCGCTGTTTGCCTTTGCAATTTGTATGTGGGATGAGGTGAATGAGGACATGGATAAGGACATCAGCACCTTGTACTTTAGCTTGGGGTTGAGGTCAGTCGGTAATGTGCGATCGGCTCCAAGATGAACCGGAGTGACCCTCAGTGCGTTGGCCTGAAATCGAGCCAAGTTTCTGCAGACCGCCTTGGTCACTTTCCAGATGGACACGGGGGCTGGACGTAGATTAAGTCCATCAGATGCACCCCTCCCTTCCCACACCCACTGTCCATCTTGCTAAATCATCACCATTGGACTCTTAGACTGACGTGCAAAGCCAAAAGTCAGTAACTGCTTACTTTTCAAGTAAGCAGTTACTGCCTTTTGACTTTGCAGACCACCCTGTATGGTATCACCTGGTTTGACCTTGACCTCCCACCTTATGTGAACTCTCGCCATCACCACGGAGAATTAGATGAAATCTTTAAGAACGTGATGATCGGTTTATTCTGTTTTTTATATTTACAATACTTAATCATCATGCAGCAGTTTCAGCAATGATTCAGTGTGCCCATAATCTGCAAGGATGGTGGAATATATAATAATTCAATCTTCTATATTTAGTCTATAAAAGAGATTCCACTAAAAAGACGCGTCAGTAAAAAATACGATTCTAATTTAAATATATAAAATGTTTCTTGTTTCCAATCCCGGTAAAATAAGCTGAAATAAAAATGTTTCACTGGTTGAAATACGTCATAGCAAGAATATTTATTCTAGGTCATAGTCATTTGGATTAGCAACAATGATTTCATCTAACCGGAAATGACCATATTCTCAACACCATGATACTGAAGCAGAACAATAAAGCGCCAAACGTAAGGGCATTTTTACGCATAACTATACTTATCAGTGCATATCGTGGACAGATAATATTACTGATATATTTAACAAAGTAGGTTAGGACATCACCCACTATACAACCGTGGGGAATGATTTTCGTTGTTTTCTCAGTCAATTCAAAATCAATTGTCTTGAAAGTTTGCGAACACTATTTCTGAGTGATGTGGCAAATACTCTGAACATATCATGGGAAAAATATGGTTTAAACGTTTAAAAGTCTATTTAACATGTATTAAATGTGGACAAATTTCTCCCTAGAAAAACCCCATTAGCTTCGTATCAGAATTTCATTACATGTGTAATGATCTAACTTCTGAAATACCTATCAACACTTCGCGAAGTTCAGGGTGGTCGACGCATGATTTGAAAATAGTGTGAGTAAAATTTTATAAAAATTGGTTGAAAATCGACTGAGAAATCAGCGAAATGCATTAATTTATTCTGGTCAGTCAGGTCCATCGGATAAACGTTGGACCGCGGTGGCCGTTTTAATTGAGTACCATGTGCTCACATGTGCTATCGAATGACCAATCTATCCCCGGTGAACTCCAGCCTGCAGGAACCGGATATGCTGAGTTGGCGCATGCGCTTTGACGCCGCTGGCAGATCGTCATCTGGAATTGACAAGTAGGGCAGCTGTTTTACTCTTTCTTGCCCATGGCATCCAACAAAACTGCAATGTAAATGCGAACGGCGGCAACTGCTTATATGAAAAGGGAGCGGTTACTGCTGGTTGAATTTTTGCAAAGGCAAACAGCGGTAACTGCTCACTTGGAAAGTGAGCAGATATCCGCTGTTTGCCTTGGCGCAGTAGAGCAGGTCTGTGACCTGCCAGTTGCTCCAGTTAATATAGTCAAATGATTTTGTATTTTTGGGAATGTTGTCCTTGGCAAGGTTTGAGAACCTGATTGCCACCACGTCATAAGCAATATCCAAAAACATCAAGAAAATGATGAATCCTTAGGTGCTGTCACTCGTACCAGTCACTTGGCAAGTCCGATATATAGAAAAAAAGAGAGTTTTGTTTTATTGGCTCACCTTATTATATGAAGCATTTGAAATAACTAAAATTATTTCTTCAATTCTTCAATTGTATATGCATACAAAATGTATTCATGCAATGTGAAATAAATATAATGTGATGACATTACTCTCTTATATTTCATTATTGGTGCATGCAGACAATATATGCCTTCCAATTTATTTATTCAATTGTGCATCCTGATAAAATGTCTACATTAATTATTTTCAATGGTGGATGCACATAAACTGTCTTCCTGTACAATTGAATACAATATACAGTATTAGATAAACCGGCAAGCACGAGACGTTGGCCTAAGATCGATTGAATGGATCCAGAAAATCCTGAAATAGGGACTATATAGGTCTACTCTTTTTAAATGACTAAGTTTTCTTTCATAGTTGGTATCATTGTGTATCTCCGCAAACTCCACACATATAAACAGCTTGGAACATCTATAAAAATTGTAAGCTAACACGTTAACGTACCCTTGAAGAAGGATATCAGATATTATGCATGCAAATTTGAAGAGCTAATGGACCGGGAGTGACACAAAATGAAAATGTTAAAAAAGTAACATTCGACAACACCTTATATGCATCAAATCATCAAAGGCTTTGGAGGTGACATCAGAGTAATTTAATAGCATGCATGCAGGAATGACAAAATGTATTGCTCAATTTGAACAAATGAATAGTTTTTACCCATTTAGGTTGTGGATCGCGGGAGCGAGACATAAGGTCGAGTGGGGGAAACACTAAACAGTTTACTGAATAATTTTGTTTATTTTTCACCCCATGTGCCTGGGAAATAGTTTTTTGACAACAAGCCACAAACGTTCATTTTTCAAGATGGCCACCCGATAGCTTGTGGTCGCGATATCTTATGAACCGTTGGTTAGATCACATTCTAATTTGACATGGCGGTTCTCTAGTGATCTCTGATTATCTGATTACTTCAAATATCGAATTAAATGTGGTTGACAGTGCTCAGACATCTTGAATATTTATTATGGGGCACTTTTTCACTGAGGGGGGGGGGGGGAGGGGTTAACATTTCTAACACATTCCTTTCCATATATTTTGGTGGGCACTTACGACACACCTATTTTAACTTTTCAAAGAAATCAATTAAAAACAGAATACAGCCATCATTTTAGGGCAATGTTTTGGTAGACTGACCTGAATATATTTAACGGGATGCTTTTGATGTTTTTTGCGCCGGAAACAGTCATATCTACTTGGCCTATAGTAATGTTTCGATGATTAAGCGAAAATAATCGCGCCAAGAGTCCATGTGTCGAAGTCATGAGACCTGAGTGATGTTTGGGATTAGCTGAATTTGTCATCTGGTCGGCAGACGAGATTCTTGATTGGTAAAAGTTACACTTCGACACATGGGACTTGTATTAAAGTCAAGAATGGTTTTGGACTTCATGACCGAGAGTCTGCGCAGATGTGTTTTGCAAACCCATTAGGAAGTATCTGCTTCAGATACTGCCTTTTGGCTTTGCACGGCAGAGATGAGAGATACTTTATGAGAAAAAAGGCAGCCGTTCTGGTTTGCTTTTTTCGTGCATTCGTTGTTTTCCCGTGCAGATAACGGACGACCTCTCTTTTCACGCCGTCTAATGTCCCACCGGGGAGACCACATGTCTGGTCAATTCTGCAGAGCTAAGCAAACATCAGTAACTGCTTACTTTTCAAGTAAGCAGTTTGTTGTTTGCTTTTACACTCTCAATTGTTGTACAAAGGCCTACAATTAGACACTATTTACTTGTCGTACCTACATTGACATGAAACATTGACAAATCTTATCTTAACTTTCAGTCATTTATCATTAAAATGTTAAGATCCTTCTCTCTTTTAAAATGGTAAATGACAGAAAATTCACAATGACACGCAAAAGTCGTTGGATACGTTCTATATAACACGAAATGACCCACAAATATAATCTTAGCGGACCTGCATTATTCAAAGCAGTGAGACAGCTTTTGATTTTTTAAATAGAGATATCGCCTATATGCTTCATTAAAATCGCCTTCTTTCGTGTACATACATACATACTTGTACACAATAATAAACATGGTATTTATGCGATGAGTATTTTTCACAATCATTCAATTATTCAATAAGTTGTTGCCAAACATTTCTGAAGGTTAGGTCGTACCGACAACAAAAATGTGATGCCCATAATGTTGTAATTGTAAAATATATATTTTTTTAACTATAATATAGTTTTTTTATTTATTGGGTTTTATATACACAAATATGTACAATAATCATACAGATATGCAATTGTAATTAAAATTGTGTACATCAGGATGTCAAATACAGGTGACCAGCACCCTAGCTAAAACTGAAACCAGAGATAAAATAACTACATATTATTATAAATAGTAGCAAAAACAATTCTGGAAAGTGTAGAAAAGTGTAAGATAACTACAAGTAGAACACTTGTAAAATCATATACATTCATAATAATAATGTTATTCTTTTGTTTTTAAAAAGTCTTCACAAATTCAATGTTAATTGTACATGATTACTCTGCCATATAACTTTGACGGCTGAGCAAAGAAAAGGTGACCAGGGTGCCCTGAGCCACCACAAGTACTGTAACAGTTCATTATGCAATTCACTAATAATATGGCATAATAAAAAAATGCAATAATAATACTATAATTTGTTTAGAGTATATGGGCGGTTCTCATTAGGTGCGTCGAACAAGTGGGACATTTGGTCCGTTTTTTTAAAGCAAAATTTTAACTTATTTACTTAACAGATCGATTAAATTAATGATAATTAGTCATACAATTAAATTTGGAAGCAGAAAATGGAGGGTAAATGTGAAAAATACGTGTTTTTTAGAACGGTCGAACAGAGGACACCAAATGTTTTTTTGTGTCCTCTCAATAATGCCATGTGCGACCGCAGTGAATGATTTTCTTGGTGTCCTGTGTGCGACCTTTGGTGTCTCATTTTCGTGTCCTTTCTTTCTAGTATAGATTTCAATGTTACGACCATTTCGTGTCCTATGTTACGACCACTTTCGTGTCTCACAATGTTGTGTGATCATAACTTTTCACTGGTTTGTAAGTTTAATCTCCAATTTTCACAAAACTATGTAACTATAGATACAGACGAGATCCAACACTGATTCTGCTATTTTGTGCAGTCATTGTGAAATAAAAACACTATATGTGAGCCATATTTTTCACCCCCTATACAAATACAAATACCTTTTTCTTTATGTTCCATATTGTTTTGTATACAATTATGTAAAGCACATACAACCCGTGTACACATGGATGTATACACACTAATTTGAACACTAAATGGCGACTACTGTTCAAGAAAATGACATCAGAAGAAAATGCATGTAGGACACGAAAATTTTATGTTCAGTAAAAGTAATAATTAAACCCTTTTACTTGGTTTTCATTTGTTTTCAACTGTTATTTCTGCATCTGCATCATATTATTTGGCAAGGTATTAAAACTTCTGCCATGATTTAGTAGTAGCTATCAATAGGACACGAAATGTTACGACCACCATAGCTCAATATATGTCATAAAAAAGGCTCTAATTATTATAATTTAGCTACTAATATATGTTTTTTATATAAAATTAGTTCTTCCTCTGCAGATTTGTCCGTAAATTGATTAGGAAAAAATAATTGGTTTCCTGTGATAAACAATTGTTCTGGGTACGGTTTTAAAAGTCCCATTTATTTACATCAAATAATGCATAACAAACAGTAAAAGTTGCAATAATTTTTAAATTAAATGATCATATTTAGATTTAAAAGCTCTTCCAGTTTCTTTAGTTTGTTTAGAATTGAAAAGTAATAATTGGTGTCCAGTGATAAACAATTGTTCTGGGTACGGTTTGAAATGTCCCATTTATTTGCATCAAATAATGCATAAAAAACAGTAAAAGTTGCAATAATTATTAAATTAAATGATCATATTTAGATTTAAAAGCTATTCCAGCTTCTTTAGTTTGTTGAGAATTGAAAGTTTTAAAATATTCCCAAGTTTGCATAGATAAATGTCATTTTTGTCTATTACAAAACAATACCCCATTTTCGACGCACCTTTTGAGAATAGCCCATATATGAAAACAATAATAAAAACTACATTGTATTTAGTAGAGCCCTTTTGTCATATATATTTTCAGTGATCCCATCTGAAATGTCCTCGAGGAAAGTTATAATTGTTGCATCTTTATGTTTTCTCTTTGTTATTTTAGTGTTTAGCCACGTAACAATATTCTGAAGTGCAAAGTCAAACAGCAGTAGCTACTTACCTTGCAAGTGAGCATTTACTGCTGCTTGGCTTCGCAGGCCAATATCACACAAGCATCCCAGCAAATACGACACGGTGAAACAAAGATGTTTCAATGATGCGACGCTGGCCCAACATTAAAACATCATTGTTTCAACGTGTCGTCCTTGCTGGGATCTGTCTGGTGGCTGGGCAATAAGCTAACATGAAGACAACCCTACTATGTGCTCATAATTATTTAAGAGCAGCGCCTGTCGAATAGGAAAAGTTCAACCAGTGTTGGTTTATTGCTGGACTAGCTTAGCAGACGGTGGGTCAACAGTAACCCAACATTGCATGGCATACATTTCTTGTGTTTTCTTGGATGTTTATTGTTGGTGCATATTTTGTTTCGAACTATGTCAGGTCATTTCGTGCACAAAACAAACCAACTTAATTTGATATTACGTAGGACATATGCCATATTCAGCTGTGATAAATATAGCAATAAATCATCGTGAATACAAAAAAAATTACCATTCCTAATAAAAAAATGCATTGTCTGGAGAAAATAAATCAAGAAGAAATAACTGATAAAAACGATTTTGTAGTATTATATATAGCATGTATCTTGCATGATTTATTCTATTATTATTTACAGTGTGAAGTAAAATTTTAAATGCTATACTTCATGCATTTTCGTGAAACAGAACGTTGCCTCAATACGTTTAACCAATGTTGATTTGATGTTGGTCCAGCGTCTGCGACGCTGGCCCAACATCAAATCAACATTGGCTCAACGTCTTGTGTCTGCTGGGTGCTAACTTGGCCGTGAGCAGCAGGTTTCCAGGAAAACATGAACACTTCTGACTAAGACCTTCTGACAAAGCAGACGCCCGTAGCGAGAAGATTAACACCCGAACAATCGGTGGCGAATGAGTGTGAAGTTAAACAAAGGTCACATTGAAAGAAGTCATTGCAGTACTGATAATTATTTATTACCAGTTAAAATCATAGCGAGACAAAATAATAAAAACAACCTACCCTGTAAACACAATACATTGTATAACATTTGTACAACGTCCGTCCAACGTCGAAGACATTGCGCCGTCGTTGTACAAGTGTTATAAAAAGCGAGCAAAAGCAGAATTGATGGCGCAATTATTATCTTGCTCGCTATAGAAATTATTGTTACTAGTGCTTCAACATTTACCTTCAGAATAAGACAAAGGGCATTGTAGTAGAACCATTCTTATATGATTTCAATAGAAATGTCAAGTAAATAAATAGTAATAACTTGGATTGATTACTCATTAAGGATCTTATCGTTGAAAAATCATCCAAAATGCCCACGAAGTAATTTATCCCACCTGCGTAGTTAATTGGTCTTTTATTGCGGGAAAAAAGAAATTCTTCCCGCAATAAAAAAAAAGGTATTTTTCGCCATTTAACTTCACAAGGTACTAGTAATTCAAGCCAGGACAAAACGTACTAACTTCTCCCTAAGTAAACTTTCAGGTGGGATCACCGAGTTTATGCCCACATGTATATCATAAAGCTTAGTCAAACTGCGCAGCGGTGATGGATTTATCGGCAGTGACTGGCGGGAAAAGTGGGCCACGTGAGGGCAGACGGCCTATCGGTTGGCTCCTTTGCTCGTGACCCCTCCCCACCCCTCCTGATCTGGTAGCGAGGCTATAAAGGTCTCCACGCTGGTCGTCTAGGCCATACATCTTGCTCACAACTGACTGCCTGGTGGCTTTCTGCCTGGTGTCTGGTGCTGTCTTTTCGCTTTGGTTTATCTCTGGTTCTTTTCAAGGTAGATGCTTTCAAGGTAACTATTGTATTATTATCGTCGGGGATTTAAACGCGATACGAGCTGCCTACATCTCGCCCGTTGATATGGAGAGCAATAAATTATGATAACAAGCATCGTTTGAACTGCGGCGCATGTTGATATGCATGTCTCTAAATTCAAATCATGTCATCTTATACAATAATGACAACTTAATCCGAAAAAATACGAAAACATGGCAACACAAAAATGTGTTTAAATCTCGCGTCACAAACTCGCGCATCCTTTCAAATAGTGTTATTCAAAGTTTTACTTCAAAAATGGGCTACACGACTTGCACATTGTATGTATCTCATGTTTATGCAGACCATATTTTGCACAGGCACATGCCTTAGCCCAAATGGTGTCCAATGGGCATTTATGTTTTAATTACCTACTTTAAGCGCTTCCGTTAAACAAATTAATGTCGGTTTAATGCTGGCCCAGCTTCGCAACTCACGGGCCCAACAAACGAGGAGACGTGACGATGGTCAAATAGGCCACACGCCGCTAGAAGAGCGAACATATTGTGAGTGACAGGCTATCAAGTATCAACTGTGATTCAAAACTGCCCCACATACACCCTATAATACAGGACCATGTCCTTGTTTCACTTCCCTATACAGCTCGAAAATAAGAGCTCAGTAAAGATGCGAGATCCATCCTAGGAAACACGAGACGTTGAGCCTATAGTATAGCCATCTTACACTGTTAGAGCAAAAGTTTTCTAATTGTTTAATTGTATAGTAGTAGTGAAGGGTTCCACACACACACTAGGTATGTATGTGGAACAGTTCCCTAAATTGCTGTACATTAAATAACCATGAAGAATATTTTGTTCTAAGCATGTGTTCAACGTCTTGATTTCTTCATAGTAGGCATGTTGTCAGACCACGATATTGCGGCTGTAACCACAGGGACATGATACCCCCTGTTGAAATGGAGCAGCCTTGCATAGTCAAAAGAGTCAAACGACTCTTTTGACTATGCAGGGCTGTTCCATTTTAACAGGGGGTCTCACGCCCCTGTGATTGTAACCAACTGGTCGTGACATAGGGATGCCTGTCAAGTATTGCAATCGGTCTTATGGGACTACGGTCATTACAAATATTTTAATTCTTACAGTGGGGGGATCGACTTTAGGTGTCAGAATCTGACGTCTAGATTCTGACGTCCAAAGTCGATCTTTGCGCTGCAAGGCTTATAATCCACCGGCTGACCCAGAAATGGCTGTTTGGGCAGCTGTTGAAATCGCAGTGACGTAGATACCAGGAAACAGGCCACGAACAGCTAAATTCGCCTCGCTTAACTGCTTTTGAATGTTTCTCTCGGAAGCAGGAGTGCTTGAGTACTCTGTGATGTTCATCTTTGAATACTAGATCACCTCCCGATCGGTTCCTGACGCTTATACAGAGTGCCGTTGGACTTAAAGAGCGTATATGCTACTCTGTGGAGTGGCAGATACGCTCTTTTAATCACAACCTAGTGCACAGTCACATAGAAGGTCGGACCTTAGACAGTCCAGGGCTCGTTCTCACCAACATTCAAGACAGAACATAAGTCAGAATTAGGCTGATTGATTAAGACCTAACCCTTATAATGTTAATGGACGTCAACTGTCTCAGCATTCATCTTTGTCCTTGAAAAAATAACATTTCATGAAAAAATATGCATTGCATTTGCCAGATCAGCATATGTGTTGATTCGAATTGTACATTGTGTATGTAGTTTTTACCCAGTTAAAGCTTTGGGTCGCGGTAGCAAGACAGGTCTTTAATAATTTAATTATACAACGTTTCGAAAGTTGAAACAAAATTTAGACTTAGTCGTGTGGTGAAACTTTGCCGAGGTGTTTCTAGAAGCTCTGACGTCACAGGGCAGAGGTGTATTTTAAAACAAAGCGTACATAATCATATGGTGATCTCATCTCAGCAGTGTGGGTCATTCAAATTTTTTTTTTTTAAATCTTTGAAATGTATTTGAAAAATTCTGGTAAATTTACAACCGATTCCGTAATGAATGCAGTCTTAACCCTTGTCCTGCTATACCCGGATATATATGGGGTTAAGGATGTTTTAGATCAATAAAAATATCACTTAATTTTTATTAAATAATTTTTAATAGATGCTTTGTTGATCCAATAATTTAATTTTAGACATGTCTATTTTTCATAAATAGTAATATTTTTCTTCATTTGAAGCTGGAATTGCTAACGCAATTTCCAGCTTCAATGACGAATGACGAAAAATACAATTGAAGCAATTCAGCAGGACAAGGGTTAAAGATAATTGGGGGACATATTATTATCTGAGAATATGTTTATCATGTTTATATTTATTACAACCCACTGCATTTCCAATTGATTAGTTGTGCCATTTGACAATGCATTTCGTACATAGTGTTTATAGCTATGAAAAACACCCCTCAAATTATCTGTTGTTCAAGACTTGCCTCAGACATATCTTAGCATCGCATTTTACCGTG
Organism: Flabesymbios commensalis; assembly: GCA_964017125.1. Taxonomy (NCBI): domain Eukaryota; kingdom Metazoa; phylum Annelida; class Polychaeta; order Terebellida; family Flabelligeridae; genus Flabesymbios; species Flabesymbios commensalis. Next base: position 90,457,793 of record OZ024904.1, on the reverse strand, counting down.
ATTACTGTCAGTTTTACATAGCTCTACCGGAAGGTTGTTTCCTGATGTGGCTTGTAGACCGAACAGAAGCTTAGTGAAAACACATGTGCGCCTAGACGAATCACAAACAACGTATGCATGACCAAGCAGGGCAACATGATGCTAAGCACCGAGTTCTTCGAGTACTTTAACCCCTCGAACAGTGTTGAATCCTGAATTGAACATCGAAATCTTCAGCCACTACAACATGTACAAGCCGTGAATTGCTGTCGCAATTCTCGACTTGTGGTGGATGAAGATGATTTGAAGTGGATGACTAATTAAAGCGAATTACCATATAATGTAAAATATTTATATAAATATATACCAGATATCTGGATGTTGAACCAATATCTGTTTAAGGTTGGGACAGCGTCGTAGACGGTGGCAAAAACAATACTGAGCAGACATTGGCTCAACGTTTGCTGGATTGGCGGCAATATACAGAACGTACAAAGCTTTGGATGTGTGGTATGGCATGTAGCAAGTGCATGGTGTTTCTAAAATAATCATAGACCTAAGTGGCGTGACAGGACATTAGCCGAGTATTGCAAATAGCTTTTATTTTGTTGAGACGTGAGACCTGGTATTGATTTATATAATACGTTGGGAGGGAGTATCATTTCTGTGGTCAATAACATCGCAGCAAACACAAGTCATTGAACCAATGTTGCTTTAAAATGGCCCATCGTCTTCGACAGTGATCCAATGTTAATTAAAACACATCATCGTGTTGGCAGGGATAGTGGCATTGAAAATATATGCCTACCTTAGTCTGATTTCCACATTCATACCACAGTTTGTCATAATTATAAGCAAAATGAAAACGATGTACGGTATAACACATATAGTATCAGTGGTGCAGTTGCAAAGTAGAATGGCCAGACGAACACTTTTGACATTTGTTCTTGTGGTTTGAACTGCTTGTGGACTTGTAGTAAACTGAATGTGGTGGCCCAAGGACTTGTGTGTGCCCAAAATAGCAGTGGTCCAGGTGCATCGTGGACTTACTATGAAAATTAATGTTCTGTGGACCCCACAACATTTCATAGTAAGTGGGACTGGAGTACTGTTCTGGCATTGAGTTCGTATTAGTCGGTAGTATTGTTTTTGATGGCGAATTCCTTCCCTTAAAAATCATTTTGGGACATCTGATCCACGCTTCACTTTTTCATTATGTTTTTAAGCTACTCAGTGTTTCATTATTATCAATGTTTTCAAGGCAATGATTCGTGTACAGTATTTTTGCTTCACATGTGCTGATTTCATATGGCCACAATTTGGTTTAAAACTAAATGGAATTGAAACTATTTTACATCGGTCTAGCCCTATTTTATGCGTACACCTAAAACTACTGTTACATCTTTAATTGATTTAAAAAATAAATAACGTTCAATATATCGCCCTCGTGGATATGAAAGGGTGCATCCGCTACTTTGCAAGGGGCAGATACACTCTTTCGTATCCAAGGGGAAGATGTATGTACATAGTATCACAAAATAAACCATATAAGAGATAACGGCATTGTGCTTGCCAACATTAACATGATTAATGACACACGTCACATCTCAAACTATGTGATGTTTGGAATGTCACATTGGAAAAATACCTTGAACTTAATTGATGGTTCGAACAGTCCGGTAGCTACCTCCGTCAGGAAGGTTATGTTTTTGGTCTTGTTGGTTGGTCTGTCTGTCGTTCTGTTGGATTACTTAAAATACATATTCTGTGAAAGTCAATGACCATGACTTCTTTTGTTTTCACCTAGATGCCTAATACAATGAAGTATGGGGGAGGGGTATTATATAACCTTGTTTCCACCGAGTGACGTCACTGCTTTACACAGAATGAAGTATGGGGGAGGGGGTGCTATATAACCTTGTTTTCACCGAGTGACGTCACTGTGTTTCACAGAATTCGCATGACATTTTCACCAGAGGTGCACTTAGGGCCAAGGAACAATCGATCAGATTTTGGGGATCCAGGCCTAATTATGTTTTATTCACTGTATATACATGTATTAGCCGCAATGACAAACACGCTGATGCTGTCGTCCATTCGGTTCGATCGTGGATTTGTGATGGTACTGAGTGTAAATCCCGGCTGGGGATGTCGATTACAATAGACGTTTATTGATAAATAGATGGATATTTGTTATATATGTATATATATTAAACAAAAAACACTAAAGTTTAAAACGTTTTAGTAATGTTGAAAAACAATTTTTAAGTGGTTTTTGAAATAGTTTTCAACCTTATTTATAACGTTATAAAAAAGTGTTTAGAACATTTAAAATTGTCAAAAATAAAATTAAAATGTTGTTTACTAGTATTTATTTTCTACACCCTGCGATTTAATGTTATGTGTTGTGGTGTTTAATCGAACATTTTCTCAATAGTTACAAAATGTTTTGTGTGTTCATTGGGGCATTATCAATTGCTCATTATCAATTGGTCTATTTCTTGCAGGAGTGCTACAGGCTGGCCGGATGTGACTATAACATAATTGATTTCATGGTGACAAGACGTGTACATACACATATTTCTCTATAATTATTGGCTCAAGACATGGGACCAGGTATGTGAAAATGATGTTATTCTGATATATATAGTTGACCCAGATCTTAGGCCCGTGATTGGTCAAGATGGCCATCTCGACCAATCACGGGCCTAAGATATGGGTCAACCACTTTGAGAAAACGTGCCCTGTGACCACTGACATGAATCAGCTTCTCCTTAAAATTAGTGCTCGAGTTGGGAATATGTGAAATTTATCTGACAAAATGTAGGTTCATGAGTTTATTTGAAAAAAATGGAGTGTTTTTTTTCAAAGATACACCCAGATTACTAGAAGTAGAATCGGTCAAAGTAGCCAAGAAAATATATAAAAAATGACAAATTAAGACAACTTGAGGTAAAGTTTTGCCGTTCACCACCGGGTATAGGTGTCAAGAACCACACGTAATCCTTTTAGCGCGGGGAGCGTCTTTAGACGTCAGAATCGGATGTCTGTGGACGGCAGATTCTGTCAAGGAGAAAGAACGAAATTCGATAGATTCGTAGATCCGAATGTACGAGGGACGAAGCGCCCATTATATTCGGATCTACGAATCTATCGTAATTGAGTTCTTTCTTCGACCTAAAATTCACAAACTAGGTATATATTTTCCAAGATTTGATATAAAAAACCTCTATTTAATTGGTAATATGGCTAAACCATGAAATATTAGACATGCAGTTAAACAAGTATACTGTGCCCGATCTGACCAATAACAAAATAACAGTAGGGGCCTAGATTCGTAGATCCGAATCTACTGTTTAAACAATAGACTGACGTCACGGGTGTATTTTAAGACGTATATAGTTGGTCCCCGCACTGAAAGGAATACAATATTTCTAACGGTCGTAGACCCATAACATAGGTATTCAAATAAATCAGAAAGAGCTGACTAAAACATTTATGATGCTTTAAAATTAAAAAAACCTTTGGTCTCCATGATGTATATAAAAAATATTTCAGCGTTGTAAGGGTTAGGCCGAGAGTTCAATCCGTCTTTGACAACGTACCTATAGTCAAGGTGCAAGTGTGAAATTTCAAATATTGAAACCACTCTGTTTTCGTGCTTTTAAATTATGTTCCAACATGTATGTCATAAACCAAGCAGAAATGAGGTTTCACAGTTTGTGTTCTACAAATGTGTTCAAGACAATACCGGAAATCAAAGAAAGCAATAATTTTGTTGAGATAATGGTGTGTACTAAATGAAGATGTAGAAACAGTTCTACCATTCTGCTAGTTCTAGTTTGGAACACTTGGCAAAGTAAACACAATACATCGGTCAGCAACAATAATGATTAAGTATAGGTTAAAACCTTCACTGAAAAAAACGCCTGTGTGAGGAAGTGCAGGCTTGTCGAATTACGCACTACACAATTTATCGTGCAGTCACACCGGATCATTTCTTAGTGCTTTGTCATAATGAAATTAGAATTTTAAACTATACAACATTGTTTTCTTCTCTGAGATAAAGTGTAACTTTCTGGTTTATGTGTAATTATTATTTTTATCATATTTCCCTTTCACCCAGTATATCTAATGCTGATCTAACATAAGACAATACTTCTGGAAAGTGTTGTACAGATCATAATGTAAACACCTTATTATCTGCATGCTTTAAACAACTTAAGTGTTTTATTACGCAGCAGGAATCGCTGAAATGTTTTGTTTTGTGGTTTTTAGTTTGTGCAGTTATTTTGCGTTACAAAAATTATATATTAATCAGGTTACGTAATGTGAGTAAAATAGATGTAGGCTACGCTCATAAAATAGTATCCAATTTCACTTTTGATTTGTTGGCTGTCTAACTGTCTATCCCAGCGTGAAATCATCCAAGGACTATCTGTTGTACCAGCATTGGTCCAATGCCAGAGGCCAACGCACTGCGCCCTGAGGAACGTAGTTGGCAATCGGCCAATGTTGGTGTGAAAAATCAAGTGGCATCAATTCAGCAAACACAACACTTTGACCCGATATGCAATTAATGTTGGCCCGTCGTCCTCGACGTTGGCCCAACATTAACACAACATCTCACTGGGATCAACGTTCTCATCAGGTTTTATATGTAGGCCTACATGTAGACGGACGTAAGCACGTGCTGTGCTTAATACTAGACTTTAACACCTTAAACTTGTAATCCACTGTGGAACAGGCATATCCCAGTGAACACAAGACATTGACCCAATGTTGTTTTGATGGCGGGCCAACGTCGTAGACGGTGGGCCAACATCAAATGTTATACAAATGTTTAGTGTTTTCTGGGACCTCGGAAAATTACTCAGTTCACGGACTTTCGGCCTATTCCAGAAAACACAAGACATTGACCCAATGTTGTTTTGATGTCGGGCCAAAGTCGTATCACATCACAAATTGTATAGCTATCGTTTTGTGGAAACTGTTTTCACATATACAAAAAGTCTTCACGAAGTTAAAGTGCAAATAGTCCTTCAACTTCGATTTCTAATCCATTTGACTTCCGTGTTGGCTGGAATGCAACGCCTGCAGGTGTTTTTCACACTTAGCAATAAACACGTCTTTAAGTGCACTGCTTTGCATGTGATAGTGTTTTTCCTCCGTGGTGAGACAGAGAGAATACATGTGGGATAGGAGAACATCTGGCCCATCAGCCCATAATCGTCTTTAAATTGTCTTAGCTCAATCAACGCTTTTAAACATTTGCAATTGTTGTTTTTTGAAACGAAATTATGGACGGAAATGTATTGAGTGTGCAGATAAATTGTGCGAATAAGCACACTCAAATTTCGATTCCAACGGGTACAAAACGGCATCTGTACGTGCCATCAATAGTAACTTGGCCCAGTTTAGCCTATATGTGCACGCAGGTGGCCTAAAACCCCATTCATTTCATTTTAATAGTAACTGTTTTGACATCAACTCAGGTCAGCTCTGGCTACGACGTAGCCAGAGCTGAACTGAGCTGACGTCAAAACAACTAGTGACGTCACTAGTTGTTTTGACATCTGCTCAGCTCAGCTCTGGCTACGACGTAGCCAGAGCTGACCTGAGCCGATGTCAAAAAGAACTAATGGGACCTATCTGCTATATTTTCGCTCCCAAAGGATCACAGAGACACAATTTTCACAAACTATTTTCAGCGGTGAAATGTGGTCCAAATCTCGGCGCACAAATGCGCCTCCTTTCGGCCCGAATAAGTGTAACTCAGACGAGCCAATCACACAAACCGATATTTATGTGTTTATCCGCCTTTCGCATTAGGGGGATAATTCATAGAAAAAACCCTGGCAAGATTGGATAAATACCGCACATTGATATCACCAGGTCTCAGCTGAAAGTGTTCTCTCCATCGCTTGGAAAAGGTCACTATGCAAAAAAACGTTTTTGTTTGCGTATTCTGCTTACGTCGTTTTTTTCCCAATCTTGTTGATTTTGTCAATTGTTAGGGTTGGTTTGTGCGCAGTCCAAATTAGACTCTATGGGTCTTGAGTTACGATATTGTGCAGGAACAGAACAATCAAAATCGCTATAGGGGCCTATACTTAAATTTGGCAAATAACTTAATTCAACGTCACCTTGGGGTCCGAAGGCACGAACCACGCCATAGGTATATATAGCACCGGAGGTGCCAATGGTTTGATTTATAAAAATTGTGGGCTTAAAATAAGTATTTACAAGGAGGTTATATTAACCTTCTTGGTATTTAGGGCTATTTAACATTGCAGAAGCCGTTACCTGGTTACATATCCCGAACTTCAATATTATTGAATAGGGCCTACTTATAACAAAAGTAGGCGAATGTTTATTCATGAGGTTGCAAGGGTATAATAAATATATAGCACAACTTTATAATCACAGCTATAGACCTTTTAAACTATCCAAACATTTGAAACAAAGACTGTCGGTAACAGGTGAACGCGCGTCTGATCTGTTCAGTGAGCATGTGTATTGAGATGCTAATTGACATGAGGAATAATACAGACATCCTTGGGATTGTGTTTTCAGGTGGCGAGATAAACAACTGGACGGGAGATAGCAGAGTCATCTGGTGATTTATCGGGTACTACAGCCGACAGAGGAGTGCGCACGCAGAAGAAAAAAGGTGTTATTTGTGGACTAACGGCGTCGGAGAACGGGCGAGAATGAGCATGGAGAAGCGAGCGACGAGTCGCTACAAAGTGATGGTGGACGACCGCCACAGTAAGGATCTGAGGGGATCCCTTCAGTCCCTGTGGAGGCAGGGCTTCCTCACGGACTACACCGTGGTGGTGGACGGAGTGCAGTTCCACCTTCACAAGGTGGCCGTGGCCTGCATGTGCGACTACTTCCACGCGGCGTTTCGCAGCGGCATGACGGAGGTGCGCCAGGACGTGCACCACCTGAAAAACGTGCCATGCAGGGGCTTCAAGGAGATCGTCAGCTTCCTGTACACGGGCAAGCTGAGGCTCAGCCAGGCCAACGTGGTGGACGTGGTGTCCGCCGCCGCTTTCCTGCAGTGCAAGGCGGTGATGGAGCTCTGCAGCAAGTTCCTGCTGTCCAAGCTGTGTCTGGAAAACTACGACGAGATGTCAGCCGTGGCCGTCATGTACAACATCATCAGTCTCAAGCGCGGCATCCGCGAGTACGTCCTCAATAACTTTGCCAAGTTTGCCACGTCTGACTTTTTCAAGGAGTTCTCCGTGTCAGAGGTATCTGACGTTCTGAAGGAAGACAAGCTCAGTTGTCCCTCAGAACACAAACTCTTCTGCCTGACGTGGGACTGGATCCGTCACGATATAGACAACCGTATCCAGAACGCCTCGCAGCTCCTGGAGCACATCCGCTTTCCTTTCATGAGCAATTATGAACTGCAGCACTTGCGTAAGCACCGCCTTATGGCCAAGTCTGGACAGGCGCGTCAGCTGCTTAACGAGGCTGCAGAGTTCAAGGCCGCCCCAGATACCTTCCTGTTCCGGACCAACGAGCGCACGCGCATCAGGAGTGAGGAGTTCCTCATCACCTTCTGTTACGCGGACTCTATTATGCACAGCTGCGTGTACTATCGCGACAAATGGCTGATGTTGAACCGCGCCTTGGGTCACCCCAAACCCTTTTATAACGTGGGGTCAGTGGTGGTCAGTAACCAGCTGTTTATCTGCGGTGGTGGTCACTCAGATCGCATCTCTCGCGCCTGTTACAGTTTCAGTGCCATCACTTCGCGGTGGTCGCGGCTGGCTAATCTTCACACGGCCCGTCGAAACTTCATTCTGGTACCAATGGAGGGACAGTTATACGCTCTGGGTGGTATCAGCGGTCCAGACGAGCCCACCGCCATGGTGGAGAGGTATGACATAGAACAGAACAGCTGGACGGTTCTGGACGCTATGCCTGAAGCCCTGTCCAGCCTGGCAGCCTGTCCCTACTCCCCGGGTGTGATCGCTGTGGCGGCTGGCATGGCAGAAGACGGCAGACAGGTCAAACAATTCAGACTGTTCAGGCCGCACGAAAACAAATGGGAAACCAAAGCGGACATATTGCATGAAAAGTTTCGTCCTAAAATGTTTTCAGTGGCAGGTCGTCTGTATCTGCTGGACCTTTCCCGCACCAGCGGCGCGCTCGCTCATTTTGAGCAGTACAACAACGCCAGTGGGCAGTGGACACTCAGCGAGCTGCCAGGGGTTCGATTCTCACGGCATTTCAGCGCGGCGGTCATCGGGGACTGGATCTACTTTGTCGGAAAGAACGACGTGGATGACGGTCGCAGCAAGCGTTACAACGTGGTCACCAAGGAGACCGCTGACATTGTGGCGTACCCTTATTCTGTGGAGGCCCCGGTCTGCTCTCTAATGCGCATGCCCAAGCACATCCTGCAGAACAAAATGCTCAAAGCGGAAAAATGATGTTTAAAAGCCAAGCTGTCGTGGAAGCAAAAGGACAGCGCTTTTCATCATCGCTTTTCAACCGTTTGAACATTGGTGGTGAAAAATGATGTTGAAATATTCGTCACCTCGGGAGCTAATTTGTCCACTCACTGAAATTGTCCAATATGAGTGAAAGTGAGTCTCACTCTCACTCATTTGAGTGAGACTCACTCTCACTCAAATGAGTGTCAGATGGGACAGTTTAGTTCCGAGGCGATGTCTTATTCTCAAGGGTCACTGTTTTTCTCATCGCATATGAAAAGTGCGATGTGGATGCTCATGTTCAACAAACAGATTATCGCTCCTTATTTTATTATGTAATTATGCTCAAACGTCAATGCCACCACACGTGCTTTCACTTCACTTAAAAGCCAAAAGGCAGTACCGGCTTACTTGAAAAAAAGCAGTTACTACCTTTTGGCTTCGCACAGCAGTACATGTCACTAATTTTACATCATAATTGAAAAACACAGAATCTTTCCGTGAGCCAAGTGACTTGCCAATGCTTTTCAACTCAGGCCCCTGAAATCATAATATATATAGTTGGTGGTTGCAGGAGGAACCAGTCGGAGAATTCTCTGTCAAATCGTCAATTCAACGCGGCGCAATGACAGTATATGTTATAGAATATAATTACTGAATATAGGAATGTTACGTCCTGTTTTGAATAAGCATTGTTCTGACATTTAAGACACAAAGTATGAAATGACCGTCATGAACTGTAACTTTCTCATCCGTGTGCAAAACGAAAAACGTGGAGCCGTAACGCACATTGTTGAGAAATGGTTGGAGTTTATTCAAGATAAATGACAGCAGTAAAGTGAGTCAAAGAGAAGTTAAGGCTTCACACCTTATCAGGGACATCAGGGATCTGAGCTTGAATATATTTCGTCCCTTTGGATATGAAAGGGTGTATCTGCCACTTTACAAAGTGGCAGATACACCCTCTCATAGCCAAGGGGATGGATTTTTAACATTCTTCTTATAATCATCCTCTTATCTGTTTCACTGCACATTACTGTGGTATAACCAGACTAGCGTATGAAAATGTATTTTGAAAACTACCTTTTTCCTGCTGTATAAACTGTACACCTGGGCTGGTGTTTTCAAAGGTTATGCCCCAGATAATAAGCACGTGATTGGTCGAGATGCTTAAGATCTGGGTCATAAGCTTTGGCAATACAGTCCCAGATCCAGTAGAGCACTGCACCTTAACAAACCCGGTGTTTGATGTGGGCACGTTTGACATTGAATATCCCTTTTTAACAAATATGTATAACTTACAATGGAAGTACTCGACACGAAATAATCAAATTTTGCAACCACGTAAATCCGTAATAACGATCTACAAATTAAACTGGGTGGGGACCGTTTTTATACGTCAGACGCTGGCGTATGTAGACGTCAAATTCTGACGTATAAAGACGTTCCTCGCACTTAAAGAATTAAAATATTTATAATGGTCGTAGACCCATAGCATAGGTATTCAAATGCACCGGAAAGAGCTAACAAAGACATTTATGATGATTTCAAATTGAAAAAAACAACTTTAGTCTCCATGGTTTGTACAAAAATAATTCAGCGTTGTAAGAGTTGAACTCTCTGGACAGACACATTTTCATTTTGACAATGATATTTATAAAAAGAAAACAAGGAAAAATAACTGGACAAACATTATTTCTAAAAACTCGTGGAGTGAACTCTTGCCATAACAGCGGGTTGTTACTGTTTTGGTAGAGTTCGCACCACGATTCAACTGCTTTCAGAAATGAAACAATTCATGTGATCATTTGCATTGTTTTAATAAGGAAAATGTCCTAGATGACAGCCATATAGTACAGCTGCATTTTTGTTGATAATCGATTTTAAGACGGAGATGAGATGGTGGTTTTGCCATGTTTCTATGCAATTAACAATATTTATTCAACTGCTGACTTTTATTATATAAATAAAAAAAAAGATTTTATTGACCGTTTACATGTCAACCTTGATATATTGGTCATTTTAATTCTTTATTTTTTTTTGTACTTTTTTTTTTCATGCGGCGCGAATCGGTTATACGTTCGGTTGTCCCACGACTTTGAACAGTTTGGGTCACCGCATTTGTGTGCACCAAGGAAAGATGTCGGCCGCAGCGGGATTCGAACCCGCTACCCCCGGGCTCTGAGTCAACCACGCTACCAATGAGCTATCATCCCCTTAGTATTGAAAAGGTATATCTACTTTGCTCAGACGAGCATATCATCACCTACATATACCTTTAACCGCCGGTCAAGATTATACTCGTTTCTTATTTTTAATTGCACATTAAATACCAGCTTTGAAGTATGTTAAAGATAAAACGTGACATCAATCAACAAGATTTCAAAATCGTTGACCTCCATTTTGTCAAATCTGAATAATTTTCACTCATTTACTGTTGTGAATCGCGTCAGCTATACACAACTTCAAGTGGGTGAAAATTTAAATTAATTAATTTGGCGGTTAACAGGTTAAATGTATATATTTCCATGCCATTATATGTTTACGCATAAGTTTATATTACTACCATAAAAAAGTATTGAAAATTGTTTCTATAGTGCATTCAACAGGTAACTGCTTAAGCCTTTACTGTTTTTCGACTTTGCACGCTAGACACCTGAGTGGAACCGAATGCCACAGAATTTAACATTTCTCCTTTGGCATTCTTTGCCAGCAGTATCTTCATTCATTTGAATTCGAAATAACGACAATCAATTTGTGAAAGAAATCACTCCATTATTAATTGAGTTTTTTTTTAGATTAATTGAGCATCCGACACAAACATATTTTATGAATTTCAGGGGCGTTTTATTTGGTTTGAAACAGTCTAAGAAACGTTTGCTTAGCATGATTTAAAGGTGATGCGAAATATTTTGATGTCCTTCCCGATTGTAATACCATTTTCACCTGAGTGTATCCGAATGCTGATAAGTGTTAAATTCCTGTTATTTTTCCGACTGCATTCTAAACATTAGGACCCACTCGTGACGTTCGTCCCTCTCCCGATAGTTCGAAGATCATAATAGATTTGTCTATATCGAACGTCATTCCAAGCGTATCAATTAATACGTTTTTTCTATGGACAAGAATATGACAAAGCTTTTCACTTGGACAGCGCTGAAAACCAAGTGTTATTTTTCGTGTACGTGAAGTAGAATGATAATGCATATCAGTCATGCGAAGGCAAACAGCAGTGTCCGCTTATTTGAAAAACAACCAGTAGCTGCCGTTCGTCTCTGCGCGGCCGAGAGGAGGTTCCTTTGAAAAGATGAGATCACCAAGAATGACTGACGGGACTCTGCCATCCCGCTTGCAAACAATAGCTCTGAAAACGCTAGAGACTTTCCCCGAGGTCGTTTTATTGTTGGGCCAGCGTCTAAGACGCTGGCCCAACAATGAAACAACATCTGGGAAACGTCTCTCGGGCTGCTGGAATCTTCCTCATTGGTGAATGACTCAGCGACTGGCTGAGTAACATGATAAGGTGAAGGTCTGGGTGTGATGCCAACAACACGAAACAAAAGCTCGCAGAGGCTACGGCTGACGAAGAGATCATGGAGAGGTCATCGTGTGAGGTCATTGAATCGGGGGGTTTTGCGCGTTAGGCAAGAAAAAACTGTCATGACAAATATTTTTATTACCTCAATAATACACCATCGTGTAAAATTGATTAAATGAACATTTGCTTGGGCTACGTGTTTACTGGACTGGATATCAAGGAAACCATATCAAGATAACAAACAAATTATACAAAATAAATCATCAATTTACCCTCATTATTGGCGTGTGAAATGGCAAGGTATCAACGAGATTTATTGTTCATAATTTTGTGTCCATAAAAAAATATTATATTTATCGTTTTCGTCATTTGAAGCTGGAAATTGCGTTAGCAATCTCAGCTTCAAATGACTGAAAACTGAAACAAACAATTGTTTAATCTGCCTCCCGCTTGACCATCGAGCTATCCGGGATCAGTACGCAGACACTGGCCTCCTGTTGATCCAGTCGGCGATCCGAGGGTGGGACTGCACGCGCGTCATCAGGTTGCCGAGTTCGGGGAACTCCCTCCACGGCGGCTCCACGTCAATCGCCTTCAGTAGGTCGATGAACGTGACAAACATCATGTCAGCCCAGGTGATCTGTGAAGAAGAAAAATGCAAAGATCACAACATTTTAGAGCTATACATTTATTTTTAAACATTGGAGGTCGAAATGAATTTGTACTTTTGTTCAGTTAATTTTATTTTAATTGTACGTTAGTTTCGAAGATAACTTTTGAACATTTCCTAGAAAAATACATCTCTCGGAGTTTGCCGAGTCATATCTTGTCTAGCCAACCACGCCACAAATATGGAATAATATATCCTCTAAAGCTCCTACGACATAGTCCAGTCATTTTGTCAAAACAGCTCTAACAATTCAGCATTTACTGCAATGCATCTGATTTGGGTCCTGATAATACCATATCATTACTGCGTTAGATTAATTAGAAATAATAAAAATTGTGTGTTAAGAGATAAATAGTGTGTAAGAGATAATCATTTATCATGTTTATTTTAACTGCACGTTTTTTAATTTTTCGATCGATCGTCACTTCGATGTTTTCACAAGGTTACCTCCACCAAGTCCTTATCCTACCAAGAAATGTTCAGAGGAAGATTTGCAAATTTAAATTTTCTGCCATTGCAACCGAAATTTTAATTGGTAAACTGCACATGTCGCTGTGTGTAAATGAAGAAACAAAATACCATCAGAATTTAAAATGGACTATTTCAGAGCAGTCCTCAGATAATATGCCATGCTTAAACGTTAATGAGATAGCTTCCACAGATGTTGTGGTTCTGTCAATCCAATTAGAGGAGCCGACATCCAAGTGAACCTGGCGCCCAGAGCTGTTACAGGCGAACTATCCAGACACAAACTGACCCACACACCATCCCAGAAAGAAACACTGCCCCAAAGATGCATCAGCATTGGACCAACATTGACCCAGGTTCTAGAAACCGGTCAGCCTTGCCTTGGAATAGACCAAGGTCGACCAAACATGTGATATTTTGAGTTTATTTTTCTGGGTCAAGTTCAACAAACATGACATTTAAAAAATCCTATTTCATATTTAGCCTGTTGCAGCAAAGCACGTAACTTTAAAATGAATGTTTTTCGCGCTTTACTATATTTTCATAGAGGTTAGATTTTTTCTATCTATATGCCTATATGAACTGGATTAATGTCAGATTCATGATTTCTACATAACCATTATGATCATTGTTTGAGTTACCATAATGATACCTAACTGATCAGCTACAAATAGCAGTTTCGTTTACAATTCGAATTTAAATTTTGAGAAATTAACGTTATCCTATTAATACATGTAATAAAAATGTCAATAATTTCATGGTTGCAAATACCTATTTCTCGGGATTGTTGCCTTTTGGAACTGCTTTTTCCCGAAAAAAATATTAGATTTGAAAATAATCAACGAAGAGATAAATATTTCTAAACCTCCACAAATTTTTGAGACCATCCCCACACAGGATTCGAACTAGGATTATGTCGCCTTAAAGCCAATAACGCTCTTTGTCCCAGAGACTCCCCATGCTGCCTACAAAGTAGGTCTGACACTCGATGTGACTACAGTAAAAACTACGTGGGGTAGATGGTTCTAAATATATATATATATATATATATATATATATATATATATATATATATATATATATATATATACTCACATATTATATAAAGATTATTATATAATGAACGATTCTCGATAGCCCTCAAAAACACGAGACGTTCACCCAATGTTGGAATAATGCTGGGATAGTGTCTGCGACGCTGGCCCAACCTTGAACCAACCTTGGGTGAACGTCTGGGTTTTGCTTTCATGTCGAGCCAAACATTTCCCCATTTTAACATGTTTAAGCTACGCTCGTAGACGTTGGTCCAACATCAACATTTTAATCGCCGCGTTGCCTGGATACAAGAGGTGGACACCTGTCCTTCAGGTGTTGATGGAGGGATCTTCAGTTTCCAGGAATCGCTAGAGTTGTTATTGCAGTGCACAGCCAGAAGGCAGTAACCGATTAGTCGGAAAATGAGCAGCTGCTGCTTTTTGCCTTCTCACATCAGTGTACTATCGAGGCTTTGACACAAAAACATTAGTTTAGCTATTAGTCCCAAGTTAAAAAACCATTGAATTATAGTATAGGGGCCTACTGTAGAATGTGTTGACTTAGGCTTGATATACGGGTATAGTGTTTAACCCTTTAAGCCCTCACGATGCATTGAAGCATCATTTTACATCATTGAAAACATACTTGATTTTTTCACAGCTAATGGTTTTAGAAGGCAACTTTCGATGAAATTGTTCTACGAATACATAGTAATTTTCTTCAATTTATCACCCAAATCAAATTCACTACGAGTCGAGAATTGCGGCAGCAATTCGCGGCTTGTAGTGGATGAAGATGACTATGGAAAATTCAGGATTGAAAGGGCTAACAAAATCTCTCACAAAGGTAAACTGTATTAGCGCAGCCTATTTTGCAGAGCTGGAGGGTCGGATTGATCATACCTTTAAACCTTAAACCGCCAAATTATTTAATTAGAATATTTCACAAATGCGATCCAAAATTTAGTGAGTGCAAATTATTCAGATTGGACAAAATGGAGGTCAACGATTTAAAAATCTTGTTCATTGATATACGTAATGTTCTAAGAAAAAAATTAAAATAAACAAATATAATCGGGACCGACGACTAAAGGGTTAATGAGCGAATATTTCACATTTGCATAACACGCTGTAGCTACTATCTGTTCTTTATCACGCCTATATTATTATTTTATTTATAGAAAACAAAATCTATGATTCTATTAAACGTCAGCACCCGTCTTAGAGCGGTTAACTATCGCCGATTTATTGTTCATTGACGTAAGAAGAGGTGAAACATTCGGGGATGCCCCCGTCGCGCGCGTGGGCAGCTGGGAGTTCCCTCCTCTAGCGGAGTACGTCATCAGGTTTGCGGTGACGTCAGTTGTGCCTTGATGGACGGCCACAGCTGATGT
The DNA here is from genome assembly GCA_964017125.1 of Flabesymbios commensalis. Lineage (NCBI taxonomy): Eukaryota > Metazoa > Annelida > Polychaeta > Terebellida > Flabelligeridae > Flabesymbios > Flabesymbios commensalis. The sequence goes on along the minus strand of OZ024904.1, from coordinate 90,442,257 downwards.
GCAAAGCCGAAAGGCAGTAACTGCTCACTTGTAAAGTAAGCAGTTACTGCCTTTGTAGACCGCAATAGAGTTTACTACAAGAGTAAACAACACACCGAAAATACACTGCCCGAAAGTTATGACCTAAATATAAACTATTGACTTTTATTTTGACCCTTTTTAATAATTCACATTTCAACATTGCTTAATTTGCTAGTCAATTTTTAATATATTTTAGATTTTTTCAGCATTTTATTGATTGTAATTCAGTAACTTATGATGCATCTAATAAGAGACATACTATTGAAGTGATCCGACTGTTTCCACATGGCTGGTTTTGTTTTTTGGAAGTAAAGATCCGAGCCTTATGCTTATTGGTGTAGAGCCGGTCTCGAGTATATTAGGTTTTTAATTTTTTATTATCACATTAAGTATCAGCTTTTAAACAGGACATAAATCAGCAAGATTTCAAAATAGTTAACCTTTATTTTGTAAAATCTGAATAAATTTCACTCACTTGAAGTTGTTGATTGCGTCAGCGAGATTCCAAGTGAGGGAACATTGCAAATCAAAAACTTGGCGATAAAAGGCTTAACCGTGTCTGTTTAATAGATTTTATTTTTATTTAAAAGGCGGTATTACCAAAATATTTTACGTGCGTTTTAAGCGGGTGTACATATATATTTATACATATACCTTATCGCCCACCATCCAGCCATCGCCACCATTTTCCTGGTAAAGTTTGTCCAATGCAGAAATATACGTCGGGAGCTGCGTCTCGATAAATAATCGTTTATTCTCCTCCTGTATACATAGTCATTAACATGGTATTCATTTCGGCAAACTGTTCAATAAAGTTGTGTAAAATATAGTCAGATCCATCATTTTTACCTTGCAATAATAATATGTTAATTGCAAAAAATTACTGGACATCTCCGTCTCAGAGTAATATTTCTTTCCCAAGTTCATTTCAACCTACATTTTTCCATTACTTAAACAAAAACAAACGCTTTTTTACATCGCATAGGTCATAAATGGGAGCCTACATCCGAAAAATGAAAAGTAAAATTCCAGATAAAAATCATTAAGCATAAGTGTCAAATGAAATCTAGACGTTATTATTACAAATTGGCTTGTTACACTCCAACAAATATCACAAGACATTAAACCAATGTGGTTTCAACGTTGGCCCACTGTCTGTGACATTCGGGCCAATAGCTTGTGCTTGTTACCTTTTTAACGGGATGTCTTTCTCGCCAGACAGTGCCGAAACTTCTGGCGTAATCTGCGAGATGATAACCAATCTGGTTGATACATAAATCCTCTTCCTCCGTCCTACCTCCCAACTCTGCAAATATATATATATATAATATATATAATACACAGTAAAAGGGGTAAACCCTCCTTCTCAAAACTAATAGCCTCAATAGCTTTAAAAAAGGTGGCCTAAAGCCCGATTCATTTCATTTCAATAGCTTTAAAAATTGCCGAAATGTGTTATTTAATAGGGTAGTAGCACTTCTCCAGTAAGACCAAAAAATCATTGATACTAAAAGTAAGCATTTACACTTATGATCTGAAGATTCAAATTCGAGGTAAAAATCACGTTAGAGGCAGAAATATCCAAGTGACGTGAATGTCACAGGAGATGGCTCTCAACAAATATATTTCTAAACGACTACGCAGAGCTCAAGAAAGTTGCCCCAGTAAACATTTTTTTAACAGTTGTACAATGTTGGACCAACGTCGAAGACGTTGGGCCGGCGTTGTACAAATGCTATACAGATGTTTTGTGTTTGCTGGGACTGCAATAGGCATAATAATGATGTATCTTTAGTATCATTCGTGATTCCACACTTTGTATTTGATTCATTGTAATAGGTAAAGAATTCAAACACGTCTTTACATACCGAATTTCTTAGCCAGGTATTTCGCTATGGCCAGAGTTTGACAGTAAGGCTTGCCGTCGACCCATAGAACTGGTAACTGTCCGAAAGGTGTGGGTATATCTTTCTTTCCTGCAAGTTTTATTTTAATGAATTGTATACAATATTCACTATGTAATGCATCAACCTTCAATGCGCCAAGATGGAATTTAAATTTTCACCCACTTGAAATGATGTCTCGCTACCGCGACCAACATCTTCAAGTGGGTGACAATTATTCATTTGTTAATTTGAAAACAAACATTTACATATCTTGGATGTTTAAACACTTCATTTTATTCCTAATAACCGATTTAGTATGCTGATAAAACACATTTAAAACTATTATAGTCGTGTTTAGCGTTTAAAGGGTTAATATTTTCAGCTCGTCCTTATTCTTTTTAGCACATTAAATAGAAAATGGAGATTATGTTCGTAATGTTTGAAAATATATTTGTTACTTGACTGGAAGGGATCATTTCATTCACACACGTGTAGAAAATAAAAATGAACGCATATTACATAGGCTAAAAAGCCCAGTCTGTTTTGGGAGGTTATGAGCTTTCAAAATAGGATTTCCCCGCAAAACGCACGAGGCGTTGACCAAATGTTTTTTTAATGTTGGTGGACTAACATTGAAGAACATCGCATCAGCAAGCATTACTCTCATTAACGTCCCTAAAGTGGAATTTAGCATAATTCTATGTACATATCACAAATTAAGTTTTTCGTCTATTTAAAATATTTCTAATAGATGGCTGATGATGAGGATATTCAATATAAACGAGGATGTTGTACTTTTAATAGATGTATTTTCAACAGTTCTAATAGACAACTATTTCGCAGGTTTTGAACTTATTTGTTCATGCACTGGGCTAATTTGTAAAACTCGCCTTGTTTGTGCTGCATCCACTCCGGTATTCCGAGCCGAGAGTCCTCGTATTCGACCCCAGCCACCACGAACATCCAGCGAATGAACTCAGCCTTCCCCATGGAGTCGAAGTAAACCAGTTTGTAATTAGTCATGGTGCTTTGTAAAATAAAGTCGGAAAAAATAATTTCAATCGTTTGGCATCGACTCCCACCGCTCACTGTCTCTGCTTTTCCTTTTGGACGCGTGTTAAGACCAACTGTCCTGTATTTACACTTCATATAACGCTGCCCAGCAAACTCAAAACATTTGTATAACATTTGTACAACGTTGGCCCAACGTCTTCGACGTTCGGCCAACATTGTACAAATGTTACACAAATATTTTGTGTTTGCTGGGTGAACGCCTCCCAAACGTGTTGGCCCGATGCGGGCTAAGTGTTGGGCCCACATGTCATGTTTGCTGCACGTAGTCATTATTATCCAGCAAACGCAACCATTTCTATAACATTTGGACAATGCTGGACCAGCGTCGAAGACGTTGGGCAGACGTTGCTCAAATGTTATACACATTTTTTGTGTTGGCTGGGTATATGCTACAGCGATAACGTAAATTAAAAAAAATGCACGTCATTTGTTTCATGAAATCATAGAACAGAACAGAATGTGTCAATTCCCACATATCATACCAAATTGTATAACAGGCTAATTAGGCATGGGACATATTGTTTTAATCATTATGATAAAACTCGGGAATTATTGAAGTATTTTACAATAACGAATTGTAGATTTGGTTTGGTGTTTACACAAATTCTGACATTTTTGTGGTTGTAATGTTGGCAGACCCGGTTGATTTGTAAGCTGTTCAAAATGTATGATTTTGAAGCCTTAGTCACGTTTCTGACTATAGGTCTAATTATTCACCAGGTGGCTCTTAATAATGCTATTTCTGTAATCCGCAGGGTGCATTTTGGGTACAGACTTATCCCGCTGTTGAAATATGGTGCACAGTGGATTGCTCTTTGAAAGCGCCTTATTGCCATGGTGTATCCGCGATTCAGCGATATTATTCGGGACAGCAGACTATTGGTAACCAGATTCGATCCCCGGGCCCGGCGATCTCCATTCGTTCGTGCATTCATTCATTCATTCATTCATTCATTCATTCATTCATTCATTCATTCATTCATTCATTCATTCATATATTTATATATTCATTTATTTATTCTTTCGTTCATTCATGTTCATATTTCATTCAGAATAGTTTTACTTAGTTTTTTATAAAAAAAGACACAGAAAAATGAACTACAAGTCATCAGTTACATATACTTGGCACAAAAGGAAACGCAACAAATTACAAATGCTCTTATTTCGTGTAATTTGGTCAAAACCGTTCGATTGATTCAAATGATGTTGGTGTGTATGGCCCCTACCCACATTTTGTGTTTTGGCCTCAATAATGGACAATGGACAAATGATCTTCAAATTGAAGAAAGTCAACTTCCACGGTTATGGACCAGCTGACCATGATCATATGATACCAATATGCGGGTCATCAGAGATTAAGCAATTATGCGGGCTGGGGTTGGGGAACAAAAGTTATTTTTCAGATTAAGTTTAAGTTCATTTGTTCAAAAATGATGATTTGATGAAAATGTCTCGTTTGACAATTTAAATTATTATTGTGCAGCCTGTACTGTACTGAGCTTGTTTCTCCATGTATTGCTATGGCAGAAGATGGTCTGGCTACGATTCAAATAATACGCTGAAGATCCTTGTGCGGTACAAAACCGTGTGTTTCTGCGCAGACACTAACCAGTTGCTAACGTTACGCATTGGGGCCAAGCGGCCACAAGTGAGTGACAGCAATCAACTGGTCAATGGATGAACGCGTGAGTCAACTCTTTTTAGCAGTGCAACAACAGGAATAAACATACACACTAGTGTGGATGGCCAGTGGTGACCCACGTCAAAAAAACCTGGTAGATACTCATCTTCAATAAGTAAACCAAGTAATGAGCGGTATATTTCAGTTTATTAAAGGATATGAACAATTTTGAACAGTATATCCATAAAGTGGTGTTGCGTTTCTTTTTTGCTAGTATATATTTGAGACAAAGTATTTGCATCAATACTGTCTTAATGCTGGTCAAGCATCTGTGACGTTGGATCAATAATGACCCTTAAACCGCTAAGCGCGACTGTAGTCGTTTTCAATCCGCTTATGTGGCCGGTTAAATCACTGTTATTGGGAACGAAATGAGTATTTAAACATCAAGATTTGCAAATCTTTGGTCTGAAAATAAACAAATATGAGTAATTTCACTTGAATTTCCACCCACTTGAAGTTGTGTTTCGCTACCGCGACCCACAAGTGGGTGAAAATTTAAACTATTCATGCCGTTAGTGTTTTGATGGTTAAACGTGATTGATTGGTTGTTCTCTAACTTTACGCGTGATTATGTACATATGATTGCTCATATTATTTTTAAATTACGACAAAATTTCGAATTTACAATACAGGCTTGATGTGAGGGTTTTCCATTCACTTCCCCGATGCCGGCCCAACATGAACCAGCATTGGGTCAACGTTTCGTGTTTGCTGCGATGTATAGATACACTTCGTGTTGGTGTTTACACGGGATATCTGTCCAATTCTGCTTTCATGTTGGGCCAGCGTCGTTGACTGTAGTCCAGCATTAAGCCAACATTTGCTTCATGTGTCGTGCTTTTTTATAAATATGCTGGCGCCCTTATTATTCGAAAACAAACAGACAGGATTGGAGGTTATTCAAAGTCAAAATACAATAGCATACAATGAAACATGATAGTACAGTTTTCCCCATGAAAGAAATATTTGCACATAGACAGTTAGTGCATCTGACAGAAAACAAAAAGGTTAGTATTGTGGGAATGATTAACTCCTACCCGCTCATCTTATTTAATTTTTCACCCATTTGAAGTCGTGTCTTTGGAATAGTTTGTGATAGATTCGAAATTATTCAATTTGTGTTATGACTATTTTTCATTTAAAAAAATCGTCATTAGAAGCTAGAAATTCGTTAGCAATTTCAGCTTTAAATAAACATTAACATTTGTCCTGCTAACACGGCATATATACGTTTTCAAGCAAATTCCAGAGTAAATAAAATACCATTAAAATGTGCAACATATCTTGTGGTGGATGCTCAGTCAATCAAATAATTCATTTCGGGACATGTCTATGTTTCATAAATAATATTATTTTCCATTCATGAGAAGCTGGAAATTGCGTCAGCAATTCCAGCTTCACATGAATGAAAAATACTCACAAACAATGCAGCAGGATTAGGATTACCAATTCAGCAGCACGTGTGTTAATGTAAACATACTGATAAAACGGAGGCTCAATAGACCGGGATATGTTATGCGAAAGGTACATTAAGTTTTTGTACGAGACACGCAAGCCTGATTCTGGTGCTGCGTCAGAATTACAATTTCAACCTGAACAGTCATTTAGGGTCCAGACAATTGCTGTTTTATTGCAGTTTATGATGCTCGACTATATCCAGATTGAGAATCCAGCGGATGACAGTCTTTCAACGTTGGGAATGAATGAATGAATGAATGAATGAATGAATGAATGAGGTTTTAGGCCACCTTTGTGCACATGTAGGCTAAACTGGGCCAGTCTGAGCAGCAGTCTAAACAGCTACCCTATGCAAGATCGGTATATATCGCGTTCACCAACTTTCTGATGGCTACTCGGAACAGTGTAAAAACTATACAAAACATTCCGCTACATATTGCTTGAAAATGAAGAAAGGCAGTTTCTCAATTATTCACAACATACATTATAATTATGTGGCAAATTGCAAACATTTTTACTGGGGATGACATGATCTTCAAGACGTCGATATTGCTCCAGACATGTTTGGTTATTGAATAATTAAATAGTGTTGGAAAGGAGTTTCTCATACGAAATATACATCGAAAAGTGGTATTACACGTTTTGTTTCTGCCAATAAAATGCTTAAAATATTTTTCATCTAAATTCTTTTCCTGCCCAATTTAAAGAAGAAATAATGTCATTTTAGCCGCTGGTGGCCATCTTGAACAACAGCGTAAACCGAGGCAAAAAAACACAAAAAGACAGATTATTGCAATTATGTCACATTGTTTTCTAAAATAAGTATATTGACAAATTTACATGACATTTTCATGACAACGACAACATAATTCACTGATAGGAGCCATAATAATCTTAGGAAAAATGAGTATTCACTACATTTGTAAGAAGGTGAAAATGTTAACTTTTGGACACTTTTCCAGACGGGCAATGTTTTGAAAAAAGTTACATATATAACAAATAAAGATTGGGCGGGGGCCCTAGGGTAGTGGTTAGCACCACTGCCTTTCACGCCAGTGTTCGGGGTTCGGTTCCCGGTCTTGGCGGTTTGAAAGAAACAAAACATGTTTTTTCCCCATCCACGTGTGAAAGTCAGTATTGTGGGGAGCCTCCGTGACCGAGAGGTAGCGTGCTCGGCCTCAGACCGCCAGGGCTCGAATTTCGAATCCTGTGTCTGGAGGACAGTGTCATCTCAATCATCTCACCATCCTCAGGAGGTTTTCCTGGCCCAGTTTAGCCTATATGTCGAAGACGTTGGGCCGACGTTGTACAAATGTTGGAAATAACCGAATTGTCTTCAACAGCTTCGTTTAATCAACCCTTTAAGCATTATTATCGTCTCCAGCGTTGTTTGGAATATCACATGCTCTTACATCTACGCATTTTTAGACATAATTATTTTAAATGTGAATTACTGTCCACTTTGTGGTAAACAAATTATATTGCATTGGTTATCCATTTTAATACTTCGCAATGGTGGGTTATATAAAAAAAAATACGTGAAATTCTTTATATGGTCGTTTTGGAGGGAGTTTCTTAACCCTTAAAATAAAAAACATTTTCTTGATCTATGTATCATACTCAATAAAATTGAAACTATGAACAAATAATAACACTTGTAATAATAATAATAATAATAACAATAATAATACACTGCTTATAATTCACGGCTCAATAGACCGATGCCAGTGTGCAGTAGTTTTAAAGTCTACATCAATGTCCAAAAAGGGATTAATACATTTCAAGAACTCATAATGGCTCCAAGATTTGAGGGGTGAATTACTTTACCTTCGACCGTGCATTTGAAGGGCAAAGTTTGTTCTTTATTTCAGAAAACCCTGAAATAAGCATTCCCAGCAAACATGAGATGTTGGACCAACGGTAAACAAACGTTGGACCAACGTCTCATGTTTGCTGGGTACTTTTTTGTTGGCAAGATAAACAACGCGTGTTTGCTTGATTGATCTATGCACATTTTAAACTCGAGGCGTGATTTATTAAAAATATATATATATATTACAAAATATGTGGATAATGTATTTTTTTGGCAGCTGTCGCAATTGAAACTATATATTGTGTTATTCATCTTCACACTTGCGTATGTCAAAGTATCCAACATATTATCCACAAAATCAAAATATCCATTTACTAATAATTTATGCGCCATGCTTCGCTGATTCCAGAATTGTCATCATAGTACAACGAGGTACATGTAATGAACTAGAAGTAAACATTTTGAACCAATGAATAAAGGCCGTAGATAAACATTTTCAAGACATAAACCTACTCATGCATGGAAAGTACATATATTCAAGTCCTGTGTAAAATGGACAACTTCATGTCAGCTACGTTGCATCGCCAATATGTCTTTTTGTATCTGCAATGAAAGTGACTAGGGAAACATTCATGATTTCTTATGAATTTCGATAGAAGCAAGTTGAAGCGATTCAAGCCCTGGTAGAAGTGAAACATGTTTTTGCATAGTTTCAACATGATATGGCAAGAGCGACATATATGGTCTTCCGTGTTTGGTCCATGACGAGGTTAGTGTAGGCCTACTATACATTAGTGTGACGCATAATGCAAGCAAATCTTAATGTTCATACATTGTGGATAAGCTTTACTCTTTTAATTCAATTTTTTTTATCTATGTTTAATCATATACTTTTTTCCAAACGAATGGTGTGTTTTGATTATGATTTTGTGTTTTGTAGATATCCTCCGATTCTTCCCACAAGACACTCATCATATGTCCGCTGCGAAGTATCATGCTGGACCAGATATACCGATGGCGTAAGCGAGGCGTGAATGACATGGGTTTGTTTAGAATTGAGTGGTGAATATCTTTAAGTACTTTTTTGAGACTTGTTGATTTCCTCATCATTCTCCCATATTATTTTAATTTATTTCATTTTTACAGACATCGACAGAGAAAATTTTAGTCTACTCTTTGCTTCGCCTGAAGCAGTGGATGTCCCACGATGGAGAACTATGCTAAAAAACACAGGAACGAGTTTGAATTAGTTTAAATTATTGGCCCTGGATTCACTGCATGCTAAATGGTAATTATATTAGACATACTGTGAAATGGACCTTATCTAAAACTATAATTTTACAAGTCATGTACTGTTTCACCTGTATATGTTTAGGGGCTCTACATTCAGACCTAAGTATAAGCAAGTATCGAGGTTACGCTGCATCTTGACTAAGGCACCAGTCTTGGCCACCACAGCAACCTGTACACAAGCAATGCAGATACAGATATGCCAGCTTTTGCATATGAAATTGCATGAATTTGTGCATATAGCCGAAATATCGGAAATTATTTATAATTACCTGAACAGTGGTACATGGTTCAAAGTAAATGTTAATACATTGTTATTAAGCGTTGTGATAACCTTTTTGTTTTCACACTAAAACATGTTCGAAGGTTAAACATTGCCATTTTAAGCATTCTCATTTTAACCATCATGTTTTTAGTTCAATAAATAAATATCAATATCTTTTGGCCATGTGGGCCTGGCTCCACACTAATTCAATTATATGCGTATCTGTGTTTCAGTCCAAACATTCAGTTGAATGTCGACACACATCAAGCCACGACAGAAAAGATAGCATGGTACTCTTTTTACACTAAAACATGTTCGAATGGTAAACATTGCCATTTTAAGCATTCTCATTTTAACCATCATGTTTTTAGTTTAATAAATAAATATCAATATCTTTTGGCCATGTGGGCCTGTAGAACCCCTAAACATATACAGGTGAAACAGTACATGACTTGTAAAATTACAGTTTTAGATAAGGTCCATTTCACAGTATGTCTAATATAATTACCATTTAGCATGCAACGAATCCAGGGCCAATAATTTAAACTAATTCAAACTCGTTCCTGTGTTTTTTTTAGCATTTAGTTCGACGACGTCGCTTGGAAAGAGTTTGGCGCAGAACCCGTTACAGACACGATAGATCACGTTACAGAGTTCAGTGCAACCTGTGCAATAGAATTATGGAGAAAGCAAAAGCAAATTTTTATGCTAACATCATATTAGAAAATTCTGAAGATCCATCCTTCATAGATTTTCTACCGCCTCTTTGCCTGAGAATTTATCACTCAAGACAATTTGTGAAAAATTCTCAAACTTTTTTGTTGATAAAATTACTATTATTCGCTCATAATTTCCAGACGATAACGAACTCCGAAACGTGCATCTCTCGTACGACATAAATTTTTTAATGAATACTTTGACTTTGGCAACAGAAGCAGAGATCAAGAAATTAATCATGAAATCAAAAAGTACCTCAAGTGATCTTGATCCATTTCCTACTAGCTTGCTGAAGGATTGTCTCGACGTCCTAATTGAACCGATCAATAAATCTCTCCAAGAGGGTGTTTTTCCGGACCAGTTCAAAAAAGCATATATTAGACCTTTGCTAAAAAAAAACTCTACATAGAAATGAACTAAAAAATTAACGTCCAGTTTCAAACCTCAGTTTTATATCAAAGATATTAGAGAAAGTTGTCGCATCTCGCCTACTTTCCCACATGGAATCAAATTCGATGTCCAATAATTTGCAATCAGCATACAAGAAATTCCACTCCACTGAATCAGCTCTTTTAAAGGTCGAAAACGATGCCTTACTCAATATGGAGAAGGGCAGAGTGACAGCACTCACCCTCCTTGACCTATCGGCTGCTTTTGACACAATTGACCACCTCACGCTAATTAGCCGCTTGTCATCGCGGTATGGAATTTCTGGTACAGCTCTTGACTGGTTTACATCGTACTTGAGCAACCGATGTCAACAGGTGAAAATTCACGATTATATTTCTGAGGCGGTTTATATATCTTTCGGTGTACCCCAGGGCTCTGTCCTTGGACCTATACTTTTACCCTATATACTGCTCCCCTCAGTCACGTCATCGCTGAGCATGATGTAGAACACCATCTCTATGCCGATGACACACAAATTTATATATCTCTATCCGGTTCTGAAGCTTCAGAATCCCTAACTGATTTGAAATCCTGTGTTACTGATGTTTTCACTTGGATGACAAATTCGAAGCTAAAGCTAAATCCAAGTAAAACCGAGTTTATCATCATCGGTTCTAAAAAACAAAGAGAAAAGTTCAAAGATCCATTCCCTATATTATTACTTGACTATGACACACTTCCTAAAGCATTCGTTAGAAATTTGGGATTCATTTTTGATTGTGATTTTAACTTCAAACGACAAATTTCTCAGATTTGCCAAATATGCTTCTATCACATCCGTGACTTTCGGCGTATTAGGAAGTACCTTAGCCCTGAAGCTGCAAAATCTGTTGCATGTGCTCTAGTCACTAGTCATCTTGACTATTGCAATTCCCTTTTGTACAATCTTCCTGACCGGGACATTGAAAGATTGCAGAGGGTACAAAATTGTCTGGCACGTGTAGTCTGTAAAGCTTCTCGTTTTAGCAGATCTAAGCCTCTCTTAAATTTTCTTCATTGGCTACCAGTAAAATACCGCATACGCTTTAAACTCTGTACCATCACTTTTAAAGCCTTCCTTTTTCACCAAACTACATATCTCTTTAATTAGTTAGTACCACTTCAAAATTCAAGACTGCTTAGATCATCCAACACAAATATGTTAACTGTTCCACGTTTTCGTACAAAATGGTGCTCAAGGGCTTTTGCAGTTGCAGCTCCCTCCACCTGGAATTCACTGCCGGTTAATTTGAGAACTGCGAGTACAGTCACCTCATTAAAAAAAATGCTGAAGACTTTTCTTTTCGATTCGGCTTTTCCCCCGTAATTCCTCGGAGATTCGGCGCCCAGTTGACGACTTACGCTTTGACTCTCGACATTGAGCTGGTTTCGATTTGGATTCTGCGCCTCTGAGCTCGCATCTCCGAGGATTTAGGCGCTATAGAAGTTACCGAATTGAATTGAATTGAATTTTATGAATTGAAAAAGAACGGTATCGTTATGGGAAAATGCATAATTTTTTGTAGGTATGTGTGGTATATATTCCAAAATAAATGTATGTATAGAAGTGAGTCGTCTCATAGATATTTACTAATTGTTGTTTATAAGTAGGCCTATGTTATTATCCTAATTAGTCTATTCTTACGTAATTAAGTTATCAGAACATATTTATTGTGAAGTGTGCTGAGAATTATGTACTAAAATGTCTATGGCAAATAGATGTTCGTATTACATATAACCTTTTCACATAGTGTCTGAGGAAAAAATGATCAAAATGTTATTACAATTTATTGTTACATATATCATTAGGCCCATTCGAGTGGCTGTTCTCGTCGTCGACGTTTTTTACGTTTTGTTATATCCTACTCTATTGGCTGTTTGATTTTTTTCCGTCGTCGACGAAAGGAGACGGAAAAATTCTCCGGTAAATTTTTGTTCAATGACCTTTGACCTCTGACCTTTTTCACGAAAAAACGTCGACGACGAAAACAGCCCCTCGAATGGGCCTATTGTTTCATTTACTATATTATTTATTGACAGTTCCCAAGAGCAAATGATGGAGATATACCACTTCGCAGTGGGAATTCTTGGTGAATCCAACTGGACAAGGAAGGAAGATGGAACTACAGATGGCCGCCCAGGAGCCGGTCTTGTGGAGTATCACTACTCGCATGTTGATGCCCGAACAGAAGAGGAGATGCCTCGAAGGTTTCCTGACGGCGACAGCAAGTGTCGATGTGTTATCGCCACAATAGCTTTTGGCTTCCCGATGTTCGTATTATGATAAACTGGGGCCCACCAAAGATAATTCTGGACTACTGGCAGCATGTTGGGAGAGCAGGACGAGATGGCCAATGCAGCCAAGCATTCCTTTATTTGCCAACACGTGCCATGGACAGTAGAAGGGTTGAGTCCTCCGTGCTAGAGCTCGTAAATAATGGTGATTCACAATGCATACGTAAGCTCTGTGCTATCTACAGGTACATGGTATTTCGGACGAAGACATTGCTATTTAATGTGGTGGTAGCAACTGTTGCTCTGTTTGTAGCGATACACCATAATTTTTGAGAGACACCCCTAGAAAGTCCATTACTTTCTGTAAAATGTACTGCATTGTTACATTGTTACTAAACGGCCCTTTTGTGTCCCTAGGGACACTCGGTCGAAAATCTTTGGCTATTTTGACCCCGTCATTGGTAAAATATGTTCATACAGAATCCATCATTGGTAGCGATGTCTTTGACCCCGTCATTGGTGGCGATGTCTTCGACTCCGTCATTGGTGGCGGTGTCTTCGATTCCGTCATTGATGGCGATGTCTTTGACTCCGTCATTGGTGGCGATGTCTTCGACCCCGTCATTGGTGGCGATGTCTTCGAATCCGTCATTGGTAGCGATGTCTTTGACCCCGTCATTGGTGGCGGTGTCTTTGCCCCCGTCATTGGTGGCGATGTCTTTGCCCCCGTTATTGGTGGCGATGTCTTTGCCCCCGTCATTGGTAGCGATGTCTTTGACCCCGTCATTGGTGGCGGTGTCTTTGCCCCCGTCATTGGTGGCGATGTCTTTGCCCCCGTCATTGGTGGAGATGTCTTCTACTCCGTCATTGGTGGAGATGTCTTTGACTCCGTCATTGGTGGCGATGCATTTGACTCCGTCATTGGTGGCGATGTCTTTGACTCCGTCATTGGTGGTGGTGTCTTTGACTCCGTTATCACTGGTCATTGGTGGTGGTGTCTTTGACTCCGTCATTGGTGGCAATTTATCGATGTCTTCGACTCCGTCATTGGTGCCGGTGTTTTTTACTCTGTCATTGGCGACAGTGTCTTTGACTCTGTCATTGGTGGTGGTGGCTTCGACTCCGCATTGGTGGCGATGACTTTGACTTCGTCATTGGTGGCGGTATCTTTTTTTGAAAATCAAGTGATTACGTCATTGACAACAGTTTGCTCGTTGATTGAGAACATTGAAATGTAAATGAAATTTGAATGGAATTGTCTTGAAAACTTAGCAGGACATTTTTTGTAAATACTAGTATACCCTTTTACAGTTAAAAGCATGAATGACAGCTTTTTAAAAAGAGAACTGGAAGTGATAGCAGCTGCTACCAGCTCAGCAGTGTGAAATTTCGCATGTTTTTTCATATGTAAAAAGAGAAAAAAAATGCACAACACAATGTGTTACCCACGTTATAGAGATGTATTTAAAGAGCAGTTATTTCAGTAAAAAAGATATTGTATTTTTTTGTATTGAAAGCACTGCTATTTATTATAAGGCAAAATGTGATGTTAATGGTATTGTCATCATTGTTCGTCAACATGAGAGGAGTGGCAAAAATAATTGCACAAAGACAAATGTCATAATAGCACTTAAAAAGTACACCAGTACATCTAATGAAAACGGCGTCTTCAAAGAAAAAACTATTTCAAGTTATAGAACCGCCAGGGTATGTATTGGCACATTACATTTGCATGTAAAAAGCTGATATCAAATGCTAATTAATATAGCAGGTTTTAATTCATACATGTAAATTGCTATACAGTAAAATACAGACACCAAAAAATGGCAGACATGTGATATATCTGTTATTTAAATTATTAGACGTTTAATATTTGTTTATTATACATGTATATTTACATTCATATTTACATCGAAATAAATTTGCGCTTACTTGAAAAAACATATACAATGATTTTATGTATCCTTTCAGGAATTTACAAATAGCTGGAGATGAATTGAGACTATGCGCAGTACAGGTATTACTTTTTACATATAAATATGCATTAAATGTATACATGAGCACTACCATAAAACATGACAATTCCTTAAATATATATTAATGATAAACAATTTGTCATTGCAGTATCACCGCCATTGTAAGTGATGTTATTTTTCTATCTCAGTGACATTAGTGGCATACATCATTTTCATACCGGGTATTATTAATTACGAAATGATATACATTTCAGACGCAACATAATTATGTGAAAACTGGTGAACAGTATACCCAGTGCAATGATAAGGAAGTAAGGAAAAGGTGTACAGTGATATCAATTAAATCAATAGAGGTTAGTTAAACATGAAAATTAATGCATACAAAAGTATAATAATTTTAATTATTGGTGATAATACACGTATACTATAATACTAAAATGTGACCTAACTAAAAAATACTGCATTGTTGATGTGCAAACAAAGGATGATGGCTGACTTTTCCACTACATTAAGATGGAAAATCGAAGAGTGAAAAGACCAAGAGAAGATTTAGTATAGTTGAGATTTAGTATAACTAAAATGATTTAACATAGCAGGGGGGGGGGGGAACATTAAAGGAATCAAACTCTTTTTTTTAATAAGGAAATATAATACAGAAAATTTTAATATGTACTAATTTAATATGCACTAATTGATATTATATTAGAAAAATGTATTTACATAAAACATACCATACCATTTTCCACAGAACATTCAAAGCTACAGAAATAGTACACTGCTCACCCTAGACACTGCTCCTTCGCATGGTAAAATGTGCAGATGGTTGACGTCATATGTCACCCGCTCTCAATTTCAAGTATTGTAGTAAGCGTGTGATTGGCCGGCTGTCTTGCTAAAAGTACCCTGATCGGCTGGCGAGAATATTATGGTGGCGGAGGGGTGGGTGTAGACAGACACCTGTGTGGAGCCCAGCAAACGCGAGCATTTGACCCAATGCTGTTTCAATATTGGCCCACCGCCAACGGCGCTGGACCAACATTGAAACAATATTGGGTCGAGTCTTCGTGTTTGCTGGGAGAGCTGTCCGCATTTTGATACACGCGTGCCGTCTGTGTCTGGTCGGAACAGGCAGTACAGTGCTCTGTGTACAGAAATAGGAGAAGTATTAACTTCTTTAGAAGCGACTGCAGGTAATCATATAGATGCATATCTCTCCTCTCACAAAATTTATTACAATTATAAGTCAAAAACACAATACCCATATACATAATTATAAAAGAAATAATTGATCAGGGGAGCGTTATAGAACTGATGTGTAATGTTATATAATTTCAGATCATTTTTTGTTTGTATTTGCCCTGAAATACATGTAGCCCATTATTGTCGGCATTAAAATATAATGCATTTATCAACAACTAAACTCAATGTCTTTAAATTTTTAATTCAGATACCGTTCCCGATGACTTTGAAGATCGTGCTTGAGACATAGGCCTATAAGTGTGTCTTAAGCACGATGTACACGGTAAGATTCCTCACACAACTTGTCTCATGTGTCAGAATCACATGAGGTAGTCTCACCTGAAGGCATATCTGCCTTTAATGACTGCGGCGCGGACCCAGTATTAAACCTACAGACTGCATCTGGAATAGTATTATCAGATTACGTAATATCAGATTATCACAGTATAATGTATTGCGTAATCATGGCGATACAACAGTGCTATTTTGACGCCAATAAGTGGGAAATTTGTCTCCATTGCAGTAATTTCCAGTATGATCATTCTTATAGCTGAATGGTTACTCGAAGAATAGTTTCTACTTCTTACATAACAGAAATTGGGTCAACAATCGCCATCTTGTGGGGGACAGAAATGGGAATACATGAATTAGATATTGTATGAAACGCACGTACTTAAAGAGCAAACACGTGACATGGCGCCAATTCTGGTTTTATATTGGACCAGTGTAGCCCAACATTGGTTGGGTATACCTGTTAAAGCATCACAGTAAACACAAAACATTTGTATAACATTTATACAACGTCGGCCTACGTCTTCGACGTTGGTCCAACATTGTATACATGTTATACAAATGTTTTGTGTTTACTGGGATACCTGCTATTTAAGGTCGATTGTTGATGTCGGTGTGTTTATTGGGTTGAAAGATCAGCAATGAGCCTGTTTGCTCAGATCTTTGTCTCGGTAGTTATGGCCGGCATATGTCGCGCCAGCTCAAACAGAAGTAACTGATTACTGGAAAAGTACCCAGTTACTGCTGTTTATCCTTAACGGCAAAGCATCTGTCGTGGGATTGACGTCCTATTATCGCCGGGATTCGGATTGCAGGCAATG
The DNA here is from genome assembly GCA_964017125.1 of Flabesymbios commensalis. Taxonomy (NCBI): domain Eukaryota; kingdom Metazoa; phylum Annelida; class Polychaeta; order Terebellida; family Flabelligeridae; genus Flabesymbios; species Flabesymbios commensalis. The sequence continues at coordinate 90,425,058 of OZ024904.1, read as the reverse complement.
TGAAAATATGGCGGTGACTGGAATAACAATGTATAAGACGAGCTGTGTTTCAGTCATAGATTTTAAATTGTACAGATATTTGAACATTTTTCAGGTTTAAATTTGTCATTAACAGTTTATGATAATAAAAGGTGCACGCGCTGTGTTCAGGCGATCTTTCAAGTTATTTTGCTCCAAGCGAACACATACGTTGATCCAACGTCGTTTTAATGTTGAGCCACCGTCTGCGACACTGGCCCAGCATTGAAACAACATTGGATCGACGCATCGTGTTTACCAGGACTGCACTGGTGCTTAGAATATCCCAGATTTGACCGAAGTGGATCGAAGGAGAGAATTATTGTTTCCGTGAACATGGGCACTTGAGTTTACGCATTACTTCCTCGTCTTGACAGCCTTGGTCTTGATGGCGACGAGCGCGGGGCAGTTTTATGCTTTCTTTGCTGGGTTGGATACGAGAAAAACAACCCCACATCCTGCCGAAGCACTGCACCGCATCAGTTGGAACAAGAAGGTTCAAGAAACACCTCAGTTTGTGAAGCACACTGATACAGAGGCCAAGATGAGCGAGGTTTACCGGCGGCTCCTGATGATTGCGCTGTCTTTTACGTGCGTGGGACCTTCGCAAGGTATCACTGCACAAATGACTGATGTGCCAACTACCTCAAATATTAACAACACAACGGACTACGATGATTACTACTCTGATTACTACCAGTCATCGCCGGAATGCAAAGTGGGTGAGAAGGTGCAGGACATTGAGTTACCGGTGGATTTGCTCTTGACGTTGCCCGCCCCCGAGAATGAAACGATGCTTCCAAGATGGGAGAAGGCGATCAAGACTTTCACATACGGGATCGCCATGACGATGGGCGTCCTCGGCAACAGCTGTATTATATTAATAATGGCGTACAACCGACACATGCGCAGCGTGACTAACCTATTTGTTGTCAACCTGGCGGCGTCTGACCTGATGGTGTCCGCCTTCTGCATGTGGATTCACCTCTGCAATCAAATCTACCCCCAGTGGCCGTTTGGACCGTTCATATGCAAAGCCAACACATTCGTGCAAGGTAATCGTGACCGGTGTTGATCTAGATCTTAGGTATGTCATTGGTCGAGATGGCCATCTCGACCAATGACATACCCAAGATCTGGGTCAATCCCTTTGGAGCACAGCTGTCCGAAAAATAGTCGAAATTGTACCTTTTATGTAAAGTGGTTGAGAACGCAGAGCTGGCTGTCATCATTAGGTCTATGCATATCCAGATGACAGCTCTTGCACAAACAAACAGCAGTAACATCTTCCCTTTTCAGGTCAGCAGGTAATGTTGTTTGCCTTAACATTGAAGCAATGGATGATAAATAAGTTACCGCTTTTAATAAATTATGTTACGCAAGTGCTGAGATCGAGCAGCTATAGATTCACTTAGGAAACTTAGAATCGTCAGTGGATGCGTGAGAGCTATTCTGTACTGTACTGTACTGTACTGTACTGTACTGTACTGTACTGTACTGTACTGTACTGTACTGTACCGTACCGTACCGTACCGTACCGTTCTGTTCTGTTCTGGTCACACCATTCTGGTCGTTTCATCTATATTCTAAATAATCTAAATTATAAATATAAAAAATAAATTATAATATTTCAGACGTGATAACATTTTACCAAATCAGTCGAACCGAATATTACCATGATCACCCTCTGCATTTCAATCTGTTTGTCTTGTCAGTGTGGGCGGTGACGGCCAGTGTGTTCTTCCTGACCGCCATCGCCGGGGACCGCTTCTTCGCCATCGTCTACCCCCTGAGGCTGAGACTGACCACCCGGCGGGCAGCGGTAATTTTCATCCTCATCTGGGTGACGTCAGCCGTGGTGGGAATCCCCCATCTTTTCTACTGGCAGATGAAGGTGAGTAGCCTACGTCAACTCAATTTACCCCAACGTTGATCCAATGTAGGGCGGGGGCCCT
>OZ024904.1:90355585-90418085 GCA_964017125.1 Flabesymbios commensalis | reverse complement strand
GCAAGATGACTAACCGTAGCTTTCAATGCAACTATTTTCTATCGTAGTGTGATGTGTTAATTATCTGTCATTCACCAGGTGGTGCGCATGTTAGTGGCCGTACTGCTCTCCTTCATGATCTGTTGGACTCCGTTTCAAGTTCTCGTTCTGTATGACGTTTATCGGCCGTTGAATGAAGCTGTAAGTTTTCTGACAATCATATCATTATAATTACATCTAGATAGAGGTTTTGTATTCAGGTAGAGCTGAAATTAAAAATGGCCGCCATGGATCAAATTCAATTTTTTTGCGGGCGCAAAAGCTCAAAAACTTAGTCAGAAATTATTCCAATTTTACTATCACATTCCCTATCACATGGAGATGTGCAGGTGATTTTTTCAAGCTGTTGCTGAAATTCAAAATGGCCGCCACGGATCAACTTTAATTTTTTTGTGAGCGCAAAAACTCTAAAACTTGAAGTCAGAAATTATTCAAATTTTACTATCACATTCCCCACCATATGGAGATTTGCAGGTGATTTTACTGAAATTTAAAATGGCCACCATTTTTAAATATTTGTGACCGCAAAAACTCTAACCTAATTTATGGCGGGGGATGATATAGGACTAGAGGCCTCTTGTTTAAATATTGATTCTGTTCAAAGTTTGATGATCATCATAAACGTCTCAAAAGTATTTAAACTGCTGCTTTTGCAGCAGTCCTTTTAATTGGGTGATCTCTGTGCCATCGACCATAGTGTATTAACCCTTTATCTGTCTTATCCATATTATAATAAACCTTCATCCGTTATTATTTGAATTTTCATCCACTTGAACGTGTTTCTTGCTGACGTGACCCAGACTTTCGGGTGAATTAAAATTATATACATTTGTCATATTCAGGGCAAACATTTTCGAATCTCGTTGATACTAGGCTTAATATTAATAGTTTATGCTTAGATGGAAAATGGTACTGGTAGGGGTAAAATTATAAAAGAAGGTCCTCATATGGCACTGCCCCCGATCTTAGGCATGTGATTGGATGAGATGGCCATCTCGACCAATCACATGCCTAATATTTGGGTCAGTAGCTTTCCGAATAGCGGCCCATTGAATATGCGACAGTGCCCTAAATAATGGTAATAATATATTATTTTTTCTTCTCTTCACCAGACCCCGGACTTTATCTACGACCTGAAGTACGCGGTCACCTACGTGGCCTTCTTCAACAGCGCCCTCAACCCCATCCTCTACGCAGGCCTGAATGACAACTTCCGGCAGGGGTTCAGAGACGTGTTCCGGTGCAGATTGTGTGCGCGCGCCAACGTCGTCTCTCCGGGTGAGACTATACTTATGGTTACAGGTCGTTCCCATGGCCACCAAGGAGCCAAAAATAGATCTCCCATATATTATTTATATCTAATTACATGTAGTTTATTCATGTCTCAGAAATTTATGCATACTATCATATGAGGTGATAAACTTGCATGGTTTCTATATATTTTGATTTTGAACAGTATAATTTGTCGCATTTATGTCTAGTTCTATTTCCATATTATGGAAGCATAATTAAATGCGACAAATTATTAAAACATGGGATACTTTATATGTAGGCCTATCCACTGGGGGAAGTAGTTTGGTTTCAATGATTAATTAATTGATTATACACGTCACGTTTGTTTGGGCACACAGCAATGATTGAAACAGTGTTGGTTTAATGTTGGGCCGGCGTCGCAAAACACAGTTGTCATAAATTTTACCCGTATCCGCAAGTCATCCGTGTATTTCAGGACAATAATCAGGAAATATCTAAGGATGACATACGGCTACGGATGACATACTGATGACATATACAAATAAACGTAACTGCATGACCCAGACTCAGATTAATTTACTTGTTCCTACATTGTAATATTGTTAACAATAACATAATCTTTTATATAAATTAGAAACAAGAGACTTCCACTAAGAATTAATTGTCGCTGTCGTGGAAGCCACTCACAAAATATAAACAACAATCAAATAAAGCTTAGATAGATAAGTAAAATAGCGCCTATGAGTTATATATTGACTATATCCATATATCTATTTATATATATTGTGTACAAACACAAAAAAAGAAAATTCATAAATTAAAATTGAAGCGAAAATAACATATTATAATTTTACGTGAATATATAATCAAGACTGCATTTTAATTCAATACAGGAATGAATACATATAATATATCATTTTTTGATGATTCCATTAGAAACATGATAACAAAACTTAAATTGCATCATCCCCACAGCAAGGCCAGACATCCCGAGATCGCAAGTCCGTGATCTCGAGAAGCATAGCCCTGCCGTAGGCAAGATGCAAAATTGTGGTTATTTGCAAAACATTATAATATAGGCCCTACATAAATATCTAAATATTTTTAGGACAAGAAAAACATTGGTGTAGATTAGCCACTTCATCATATCTATTAAAAAATATGTTTTTACAATATAAAATTAAACCTGCAAGCGAATGTGTAGATATTTTTTATTTTATCTCGATTGGGCAGCAGTTTACAAAGTGTGGAATACCATATGAAAGACATAATTTATTCTAAATGTTTTTTTAAATTTGCCTTCTCGTATTGTAACGGGGGCTGTTGGACTCGAACGACGAAGTAAGAAAAAAAGAAGGCAGTTTAATATTAACATAGTTGTGATAAAATTTTAGCTTCTGTAATTCAAACATATCTTGTATTTTTAGGAGATTTAATTTTTTTGAATAATGGGTCAGTTTGTGCTAAATATGTACTTCCTGTAATAATTCACATATTTTAGAATTTGCATACCACCACGCCATGAATGCATAATTTATATGAGGGAGAATAAAAGACTGGTACAAAAGTAAAAGTATATCGGATGGTAAATAGGTTCTTAATCTTAAAAATATCCCTAATGATCTTAACATTTCTAATGCAACTTTATTAATATGCTCAGTCCAAGGTAAATGTTTGTTTAAAACTATACCTAAAAAAATTAAACTACCTACAATTTCAATCGCAGTTTTCTATGAGTAGTAAAGGATTATCTATTTTTTGTTTGAACTTTGTTTTTCCAATATTTACAGATAATTTGTTAAGTTTTAGGCAGAGACAGAGCTTATCTAGTTCATTATTTATTGCACTCGCATTAAAAGTTTCTGTTTTACTTACTAATGACGTGTCATCAGCAAAAAGTATAAAATAAATAAATTCGTAACATTTGCTATGTCGTTAGCATTAATTAGAAATAAAGTGGACCTAATATAGAACCTTGAGGAAAACCCATACGAATTGTCATTTGTTCAGAGTCTGTTTTGTTAAATTGCACATATTGTTTTCTATTAGTTAAATAATTTTGAAGTAGAGTTAGAGACGAATCTGCTAGACCATAGTGATTTAGTTTCTGAATTAAAATTTTATGATCCAAAGTATCGATAGCTTTTGAAAGATAAATAAAAATTCCTACGGGTGTTTTCCCAGTATCCATTGAAATTATACTATTAGTTCCAGAGCCGCATACTCTGTTATATGAGTTTTTCTGAACCCGTACTGACTTGTATAAAATAAATTATTATTGTCAAAATGTGCGTATATTTGGTTAAAAATATTTTTCGCACAAATTTTTGAAAGGGACGGTAATAAGGAAATTGGCTTATAATTACTTAAAATAGTTTTATCACCTTTTTTGTACAATGGGATCACTTCGGCAATCTTTAATTGTTCTGAAAATTCTCCACGTAGTGTCATCTGATTTATCATAACAGTAAGGGGTTTCAACAAACAGGTTTATTTGATTTAAAAAAACATTTGACACACCATCAAGACCGTATCTTTTTTGGTGTCTAATTTATAAACGATATTGTTTATTTCCAATTCAGAAACAGATTTAAAACTAAAAGATACACCAGGTTCGTTATGTAAAAAGTCTTTGAAATTATGATCATTTGCTAGTTTGATACCGACATTAGTGAAAAAAAGTTAAACATGTTGGCATGCTATGGAGTTGTGTTTGTTCCGTGTACATGAAAGTAGAGTCAAACTGAAAAAATAATTGCGTTTACACGCCCCTTGGGGGGGGGACAAATATTATTTATAATCTAATTATTAAATGCCTTTTCCACTTCAATGGCTGTTTAGTTTATATATATATACACCAGGTGGCGTTACTATCTCTGTAACGAGCTCGATGCATTCTGGGTATACCCTTATCCCGTTAATTATTCACAGTGGATGACTACTTTAATTCAATATATTTCAATATATTGACTTGTGAATTTTATATATTGAGTTGCTAGCTCAATATAACGAGCTTTAAACTCAATATATTGAATTTCAAACTTACGATATCGATTCTTAAACATAATATATTAGGTTAAAAATTGTTAAAATTCCAAATGTCGTTTTTTGTAGCTTCGTAAGGTTAGAATTAAATAAAAAAAAGTGACTAATCAACCTGAACCAAACTAACAGCTTATGTTCTGGTTTCAGAAAACACACACCTCGCATGGACGACGTCTCGCTCTACAAAAGTGACCAAGGTGACGGTGGTCAGCGGAAGTAAAATGTGATTTACAGGGAATATCTGGTGCAGCGCTGCAGTTTGCTACAATTAGGACAAATGCTACACAATTTCATGTTGGTCTAACAGTTTTTTGCACGGACAATCCGACCTGGCGCATGCATGATACATAATTTTTGGAGAAACCCAACTGACACTTTGATGTTCATCCAACGTTTTTTTTATTGTTGGTTCAGCGTCGTAGACGATGGACCAGCATTAAAATAACATTGGGTCCATGTGTCGTGTTTTCTAGCCAGCGGAAGTAAAATGTGATTGTTTTAAAATTTCAGTTAAGCGGATAGACAGTCCTATGTGCAATTCATATTAGTGTCACTTAATTACAACACTTCGGCTTCTAGGGAACGACATCACTTGTGGTGGTCGAAATCACAGCTGAATGGGATAGGGTCAGCATATGCTCATTGGTTTTCTATACAAGGTCGGTAACTCACTGAAATCTTGGAAGCAGCAATCTCAACATACTAGGCCTATTGTTCACGCCCGCACGCACAACATAGGGGCTATTTAGCTCCACTATTCTATCGTGTAAACCCAAAAGGCAGTAACTTCTCAATATAATAGTAAGCTGAATACTGCAGTGTATTATTCACGACATGTCTTATTTTGTTGGAAATAGTGCTTCTGTCAGAATCGAGCTCGTAAAATGATTATTAATGCACGTAAATTATGAGATTCTCGTTTGAAAATTCATCAATAATTTGCTACAAGAACTAGGTATGCCATGGTAGCATTTGTCTGGTAAAAAACAAAAGTCTACATAGTCCATTTCTCATTTTAGAATGACGAGGACTTGAAAGTTTCCTTCCCTCTGTAGAAGTATAGACATGGCAGTGATTGTCACCGCATAGACACATCCCAATTTCCCGTGGTCGAAACTGTGTGCGAATGGGTGGTAGGGTAAACTCTATACATTTGAACAGTTTGGAACATAGTATATGGGAGACGACGTCAACGCTGGGATGCAAAACCACATTGCCATGATTCTTTGCTTGGCGGATTTAGTCATATTCCCTACAACAAGGCTCGACTCCGCGAGGCCTCGCGGAGTCGAGCCTTGTTGTAGGGAAGATGGATTTAGTCAGCCATTGATTCACTGATTACAGTTTGGCTGACAGTACAGATGCTTGGTGTATTTTTTATGCCAGATGCGTTTTAGCGATCTGCAAGAATCATTATCTGAATAATGATATACATAATTATTAGCCCCTTTAAATTAAACAATTACACACATTTAATATTCTAGTTCACAATAATGTAACTAACTATTTCACCCGAATCAATTAAACCTTATCGCGGGCATATGCAATATATTCGCTCGATGTACATTAATAACATCGTGGCTAAACTGTCTCAAATGAGTGTCTGGTGGGACAATTTACCAGCGAGTTAACATCATTGGTATAGAAGTTATCATAGGTGTCATATTAGGTGATTATTATTGACATGGAAATTGTTTAAAGTAAGTTGTTGTTCAAACTAAGGATATTGTGTTTATATCATAATACTCAGAGTCACATTATCCCATCTTCCCCCGCAAGGCCCGCTACTCCCGGCGTCGCAGACGTCTGCGACGTCGGGAGTAGCGGGCTTTGCGGGGGAAGATGGGGTGAATGAATTTCGCTGATTTCTCAGTCCATTATCAACTAATTTTCCATGATATTTCGAGTGTAGTCGTCGCATCACTCGAAAATACAATTGGTTGAGAATTGACGGAGCAATCAGCGAAACTAATTGGTCCAAGTCTTGTATTTTATCCTCGACCAATCGAAGAGTGATTCAGTATGTCACATGACGAGATCGGCCAATCACCGCCGTCATTCAGTTGTTATTTAAATTAGGGGGTAGAATACGAGACTTGGGCCAACTAATTCATCACGATTAGTAGTGATGTCAATACTGTATGTATTATTATTATCTATAAGACTCTGCGGTTCATATGTCAGCAGGTGTCATATAACATGTATAGCTGTTATGGTTCCCACTGCTTATGTAAATATTAACTGTATTTATAGTTATTAGGCGTTGACATTTATCTATACATGTATAAGACGCTGCTGTTCAGATATTAGAATGTGTCATATATATAACATGTATAACTATTAATGACACTGTTTACGTAAATATTAAATGCATTTATTGTTATATTGGGCGTTGTCCTTTGCATAATAAATAATAATAGTTAAGGCTTCATTCCTGAGAACGTTGACCACGCTGCGCATGTGGGTGGGCCCACAGCGTGTGTTCAGGGTGTTGTGACTACCCACCTACTTTAACGTGTGTTTCGTATTATTATGATTATTGAAAAAGTACAATGATATTAACTCTTACCCCGCTGAGTTAATATATTTAGATTTTCACCCACTTGAAGTTGTGCCTCGCTACCGCGACCCACATTTTCAAGTGGGTGAAAATTACTGAGATAATTTTGTTTAATTTGGAGCCAAACATTTGAAAATTTTGATGTTTAGACGCTCAATTATTTCCAAATAACAGGAGATATAGTTGAAATTTATTTCAAATAATTCTGAACGTTTTATTTTCTAAATAACAAGCGAACAACTGTGTACACAATCATGAATTTCGCAGGGTTCAAAACTAAAATAATTGAAAGGCTCAGTATAGCATGGGAACAGCAGGTTTAGTTATCTAGATCTGTGCTCCGATCAGACCTCAGTTGGCAGAATGAAGGCTAATAATACCGCATAATATTGTAGATTATGAGTGTGTGATAAATACAATAATATTGGTGTAAATAGTTTGGAGAATTATGAATATAGATGTATGTTTTAGTACATGATGTTAGCCAACAACACATACATTTTATTCTTAGAAAAACCTTTGAATTTTGAGAACAACCGTTTGAGTACAGATGATAGAGAATTTTTCAGCTTCAACTGTACACATTGAACCGATGTTGGGTTGATGTTGGGCCGACGTCGTAGACGGCGGTCCAACATCAACCCAACATCGGTATGGGTATTGCCTGTTGTAAAATTGTTAATGTTCCATGTCATATCTTACTGAAATATATAATAAAAAATCTGCTGCAGTTTATGGAATTAACTTGTTGGATAAATTTGTTCAGAGGTAAATTTCTTTGAAGATGTTTACATTCATTTCAGCGTACAAAGCACCAGGGCCGCAAATAATATATAGAGAAAAAATAATAATTATTAATATCGTTAATTTCACCGGGGTGAAAGACGCGTACCTCGTGCAACACCAGTCCAGCCATGATTGACATGGGTTGTAAAATCTGCCAGGAGGGTGGGGGAGGGGGTGGGGGGGAGACCAGATTGGTCGACCGATACATCGATGGTTCACTGTCTACATCGCTGGCCCAGCATTAATCCAGCATACGGTATCAGTATTATGCGGCAACCCTTTAATCGCCACATTTTCTCATTAAAAATAACACTCAATTGAAACGTGCAAAACTTCAATTTTTTCCGCAGCTATTCACATTCAAATGCGGTTATTTGACTTGCCGATAAGAGATGAGATTAAAAGAGATAAGATTTAAAGGTTAACCGACTTTAGTCGTCAGATTCTGACGTCTATAGATCTCGACATCATATTATGACGTCTAAAGTCGATCCCCGCACTGAAAGAATTTTTGATGTTTAAAAAGGCCGAAGACCCATAACATAGGTATTCAAATGAAGCGGAAAGAGCTAGGGCTTAACCAAGACATTTACGATGATTTCAAATTGAGAAAACCCTTTGGTGTCCACGGTTTATATAAAAATATTTCAGCGCTGTGAGGGTTAAAGGGCTAAAGAAAGTTGATTGTGTCCGCCTCAGCAAACACATACATTGGCGCGGTGTTGTGTTAGTGTTGGTCCGACATCGCAGACGTCGGCCCAACAGTAAAACAACGCCGGGTCGACGCCTCGCTTCCCCCGCCTAATCTGCATCGTGTCGGCGATCTGATTAACTCTCCGTGTTAGTGGTGCCGCGATACGCGCGAGGAGAGGCGAATAAATAACTCAAAATGCCGCAGATGACTTCCAAATCGGGCGGCGTAACTGCGCGCCCGGAGCGTGTGGGTTTCATTTCTTTAAGAGAGGGATGACGTAACGGGACGGCGCCGTAACCCGATCATCGGAGCCCGGGTCGGAATCCCCGCAGCCCCTGCAGCTTTCAGTTTGAGTAGGTGTCGCGCTGCGCGTGCATGACGAAAACTCCGCGGTGACTTGAGTGAGTGAGAGTTTTAACCGTTCTGCTGCTCAGTCGTTACCTTTTTTATTGATTTTTGAAGCTGGAATTCCTAACGCAATTTCCAGGTTCAAATGACGAAAAAATAGTTATGTTTCTTTAATATGAAAATAAACATATCGCGACTTTTGTTATTTGATCTATCAGAAGCACTTTTATCACTATCGGCAGCATTTTCTTTCGTTTGAAACTTGCGTAAAATCGTATACGGTCAAAGCAGCACAAGGCTAGATGAGATGAAAGAATTCAAGAAGAATTTAAGTGTAGGCAAAACAGTTTACGAGTCATTTCTAATTGTGTTTTTCGCAGTATTGCATTTTATGCGTGTTTTGAATTTGGGATGTGACTTCAGCCAACAATATTATCATTATATTACTTTTGGATGAAAGTTTGATCACTCCACCTCACTTCAAGCTATTTGCCATATTCAACAATTACAGATCACGTACGTGTTTGCATGGGAGCATCTGAAAGCGCAGGTTTGCGATCAGTGGTACATTTTATTAGTTAAACTAAACACTATAATAATTGACACGTAAAAACTGTGTCGTTGTATAACATCATGGAAGACTTTAATGGGACACCATTCCCATCTGACTGTCAGAAGACAAACAATTTTAATTGAAAATCAGGAGCGATAGACGCATACCCCTAGCTGGTACGACAAATTTCACCAGTGCAGCATTTACACGATTAAAGAGATGCGTGGCGTCATAGTGCGCATGCGTGCAATCTGACTGTTAAAATCCACAAAATACGCCACAAACAAATTCCCGGTAACGTCTTTCTTCCGCTGATTGGTGAGAAATGAATCTTAGAAAATCATCCCTATAATTATTATTCCGTCATGCATTTCACGAATTGCGACTTTTTTCGCCTGGTGAACACTTGCGGTCCCAGGGAGCTGATGAGTCAAGTGCAGGCCAAGCAGGTGTCAGCTTGTCAGATGGACAGTCAGTGGATTGTGATCAAGGATGCCAAGTACCCCATGTGTCCGGAGGGCCAGGAGATACCCTACAGCGACCCTCCTCCACCTGACATTGTGGAAAACATCACATTCCCCTTCAACATCACGAGCTACCCAGCATGGGACGTCGGACTGAAGGTAAACTCTTCTGAATAATCAGGGCTGTTTCATTTCAACAAGTAGTCTCGTTTTCCTCCGGGTAAGCCATTTGTTGACCTGTTAAAGGGTTAAAGGATTTATTTATAATTAGAGCTACCTATTTTCAGTCATGGTTCTCTTGAAGTGAAACATTGCCAGGTGTGTAAACATGTATTTCTTTTCAATTTCTATTTCTAAAATATCTTGGTCTAATACTATTTTAACAAGAAAATAATTATATAACCCACCAACTATTAATGTGGCATGTACGTTTAGATATCTATGACCAAACCGAGGTACTTGTATGCTCTGTTCAACGGTGCGATTTCCATGCAATTTTGTAAACACTATTTTCTAGTAATGTGGCATTTATCCTGAAAATTTCGTAATACATTATATAGTTCAAAGTTAGACCAATTGACATGTAGTAAATTTCTAATTATGACGCCCCTCCATAAAGCCATTAACTTCATTCCGGTTTATTCTCAGAATTGTGTTGCATGTCAAATGGTCTCACTTTTGAAATACTCACAGGAATGTCGCGAAATGTTCAAGGTTGTTGCCAAATGACTAGATAAGAATGGTTGCTTTTTTCTTGAAAATTGCTTGGGAATTGAGTGAGTAATCAATAAAAAGCTAACTTTCATTTTGGACAATCCTCCAACGTCGGACAAATTATAGTTCCTTTAAACTGTAGCGCAACTGACGTCATGCCAAGTTTGACTTAATGTTTTATCACATTTGCCTTATTGTTTTTTCACCTTCAAACACATGTGCGCGCAATTAAGTTATAAAAATAATTTTATCAAATTTTGAACCACACACCTGTGTACATCCCCCCTGCGCTGTATTTCAAGGATAAATCATGGCTACGTTTAATGTACATACAAATTAAATGCAGTAATATAGTAAAGCTTGCATCTGCTCACTCGATAATAGAGATTTAGGCTATAGTCATTGCTTTACAATAAGCACTGTTTAAAGCTATGCATTCTTGTAAAATGTTTGGATTCAATTTCACACCTGAAGCTATAATGTCCTAAGGTTAGGGGTTACATAAAAATACTTTCATACCTGTAATTTATACAATATGAATAAAAAAAGGTGTGTTAAACATATTCCATATTAAAATTATCGTGTCCCATTTAATATGGCGATATTTCAAGCAGACTGATTTGACTGATTTTTTGAAGTTTTCATTTTATTCACCTATTATCGTCTACCAACCAAGCGATGTTTTTTATGGATATGAGTCCTATGCACAGGACAGATTTATTCATTGTAAATGGTGCTGATCTAGAATATACTAAATGAAAAAAACTTAAATATCATGTTAAATGATGCCGTATTGGAGTCTACATATTAAAAACCCCCAGAAATTAAAGTCCGAATAAAAAATAGATCATGACAGTAAGAAAGTCAGCTAGACTATCAGATAAAACCGATTTCTGAAAGGAATGTATTCAAATTGTTATTCGTGTTTGGCGACTTTGTGCGTGTAAAATTTTGTAAATTTAATGTTCTTCCTTAACAATCTAGCTCCCAACATTATGATAGCTTCAGGTGTAGGCCCTTAATATTGAATCCAAACATTTTACGCGAATTTATAACTTTAAATGGGGATATATAAAATAAAATCTTCATTTATCACACATAATTTAGGTTGTACATTATGTAATTGATTTATTTAATTCAACTACAATAATTATTACCTCCAAAATGTTGACAGATCGGTTTGTACAGTGTGGCCATGGCAATGGCGATACCCGGTAACCTGGCTGTACTGTGTACAATAGCGTGTACACGTAAGCTGCACGTTAGTACAACGCTGTACATCACCCAGCTGGCGATTAGCGACATGATGGTGGGAATGTTCAACATGCCTATACACCTGGGAATCAATATCAATACTGGCTGGCCTTTCTCTAGGCTCGTCTGCAAATTCATGCCATTCCTACAGAGTGAGTGTTTCATACAAAATGTTTTAATGCAATTTTTTAAATGTGATAAATAAATGTGACTTGACATACACTACCTTGGCACAAGACACAACTGTGGTAAAAGTTTCGTGCAAATCCGTTTATTACATTGTAAGTAATCCTGCTGACGGACAGACAGACAAACAAACACAGCCAAAACATAACCTTTAGTTTACAATTGATATTAACCTACTTGACACTCCCTATTTTAATACATTTTGTGTGGTAGCTTGCTGGGAGTGAAAGACCAGCGCAATCTTAAATTACACCAACCTTCGGCATCTTATTTGACTCCTTTGTTGAAGGAAATAATCAATATTACGCGATACCCCTAACATTTCTGCAATTTCGTGTGGTTGTGTAACATTGGTTTCCATATAATAGCAACAACTAGTTTGATACCACAGGCAAGAAAATCTGTCAATACGGGAGCCTTCAATCAGAAACCAATTTTACCCATTTACAGAAGGAAACTTTCTCAATTATGCAAGTCCACATATTTTCTCGGGTGGTTTTGTATGGTTTATTATGTAACATTGGTTGCCATGGGAACGACTGATTTGGTGCAGTCGTTTCATCGGTGGTATTTACCAACCCCTAATCTATGATATGACTCAGTTGTCCTTTATCATGCTATCCCTACACTGTAAACCCTGTTCCGCCATGGTGGCTCAATTTTGTTGAGCCAAAAATGTTGCATTAATTTTAATGAGGTGACCTGGCACAATTGTTATCATCTTTTCAGCTCGTTAATATTGGATTACTCCGGCTTCGTGCCGTAGCTTAGAACACAATTTTAATGTGCCAACTTACTCAGAGTGAGTTGGTTAATTTAAAATCATCAGAATACATTCATTTATACCAGATTGGATCACTTGGTTTATCCTATGCTACTTTACTTAGGTCTAAGACTAGTATATTATTTTAGAATAACACAACGAGAATAAGTTATTGTGAGCCACTCACTTTTTGTCATATTAGGTCATTAATTTCAAAAACGACGCCATCGAACAATCAAACCTAGCTTTCTAAACAAATAACAATATTTGAACTGCTCATTGAGCCAAAATTCCACCAACGTTGGCGCGGCATTGAAAATGCTACCCACCATTTGGCCAACACAACTATCTGTGTGACCTCTCATCTATTAGACTGTAAGAAGAGCATCTGAAAAGAGATCTGATCACATTGGTACAACATTGGCCCAACGTTACTGGGCAGACCACAACAGAGGACAGTGACCAGCAACCAGCAAATTTTCTTGATTGAGGATTCTTTTGTTTCTAGAGGTTTATTTCTTGAAGACAGCAATGAAAAAAATCATCAGCACATGGCATTTTGTTATTTAACATGTTTAAGAAAAAGATATCCCCCCCCCTCACAGATTCACACAAAAATGAACAGAAAACTGAAAATGATTTTATTTTAGGATATTAATATTCTGTGTTACTCACAAAGTTTTAATTTGCTAATTAATCACGTAATTAGTCCAAGAAATTATTTAACGTAATACAAATTGTATTTTTTCTATGATAGCACAATCTAACACGTCAGAAGAGAGTGTTCGTTTAAGCTCTTTAAACCAAACAAGATTAAGTGACAAATTTTCTTAACATCGTGTGACACTATATATATGCATTGTTGTGGCCTATTTTATCGAGCAGCCTCGATGAAATTGAATTAGGGACAGTTAGCGTTTAACAACCTTGTTCAAAAAGTCAACTAGGCTCAAAATGGTCAAAGTTTTGATGGCTTAATTTGTGCAGTTTTGATTGCATTGTCCTGCGAAGTTTAATTAAAGGTAGGTTGACTTAACGTACTTGTATTTGAATAGATAAAGAAATGTATGCCAACTTAACTCAAATTGAAAATTTTCTAAGATAGCTCAAACTAACAAGCCATATATACGTGTTCTTTTAAGCCGTTTGAATCAAACAAAATTGTGTGACAAAAAAGTCAACACAACGCAATTCTACTGGGTTACCTGTGCTGGGTCAACATACATTTTTTGCGTTGCCGTAACTAACATTGCAAAATTTGTTATGATAGCTCATTCGCTTTGTGCTGTGCCAGCTCATTGAGCCATGGTAACTCAATTAAATTGTGCCATATAGTAGGGGACAGAGTTGACAGTGAGACGAAATAACCGATGTTATAAGTAAGGGAGCTAGTATTTTTACTATCGCCATCTAAAAAGGGGTTGCTTTCCCACCTGTTTATGTCGTCTAGTGAATATACGCTTGGCAAGTATTAGTTATGATGATTTGATCAGTTTGTTGTTATCTATTTAGTTGCCATGACAACCATTTTCAGCAAAAAATTTAAAAAGTGTCAGAAACTAATACGATAATACATAGTTTCAAATAGTTATATCGTTGCGCTGGAAAATGACAAAAGAAAGATTGAAAACTACAAAATTTATTTGAACTCTTATTTAGTCTATATTTCGTTTGTTTGTGAGTTGCCAATTGAATGATATCTGATCTTTATCACCGTGGCTTGATTTAATGCCGCGCATGATAGGTGATAAATAAACCTGCCCGCATCTGCGCAGCATTGTATCAAGTCCCAGTCATCTTCTTTATGGATCTTTTTTTTTGGAGGGGGGGGGGGGGGGCTCCCGTTTTCCAGGCTTCTTTTATCAACAACTTTGTTTATAATTGAGATATCTTTGCCTTTTTCGGTGTTTTAGAAAGCCGAAACCTAGCTATTTAAATACACAGCTTTATTATATTTTGGGACATGATGCCGGTTTTGATATGACAAGTCACAAAATAATATGCTTTTAGGTCTATATATTATATTATATTATATTTTAGAATACATTTATTATGGAAACTGGACAGCCGTTACCAGCCACTAGCCAACTCCTAACAAAAACTATATGTACAATTGTCCATTTCACAATAAATCTCAACAAACAGTTACATTTATATTCACACAAAAAGAAAACATGTAGCCATGGTGGTTCTTGAATGATAATGCTGACGAAGAAAGTTTTTGCTGTGCAAATCAAACGACAACATATGCTAACTGAACAAGCAAGCAGATGTCGCCCTTTGGATCCGCAGAGCATTGATGACGTTATGATAAGGAGTAGTAATACTCCACCAGAGGATTTTATGCAGATGTTAGATCGAAACGACGTGTTTGAGAGATATATTTGTGAATCATCGGGCAAACATCAGCATTGCTTTTGCAACCAAATAATATTGTATGTAAACGATTTTCTTTATTTGTGATAAAATCCACTGGTAAAATTGTAGCAAGATTCCGAAGGAGCTCATTTCGCGGAGCAGAATAAGTGGGACATATCAAGAAATAATGAATAGGATCTTCAGGGCCACTTCCACAACTAGGACATTTTGTGTCTGGTATTAAGTTGTACGAGAAGCGTTGGAATTTAAGCGCACTTAATCCCAGGCGCAGTCTTCAGTGATGAACAGAGCCATGACCATGACAGTTCAGGAGTTGATGGAGCAGGTCCATTTTTTTACTCAGTTGGTGTTTAAATAAACGAAGGCTTTTACTATTTTTTTATACCGGCTTCCAATTTATTCCATTTGTTGACCATATACTGGGAAAAACGATTTTTGTAGGGAACAAAGTGCCCAGTTTGATGAGTGGCCCGATAACAGTTCCGCCTAGTTTCCTTTCTAATTTGGAGGGTTTTCCATCCCAATTTTCGTAGTAATTTTGTATTTTCAGTAGTCTTTTATGCCCCAGTACAAACTAGAGCCGCATTTCGCTGTATTTTATTTAGTTTGTTTAGGTGGATGAAATCTGCAGAGCTAAATATTACGTCTCCATACTCTAAACTTGGCGGGATAATAGTTTTATATAGCTGCTCTTTGGTATGTCTGGGTATTTTGTTCCAATAGCTAGCTTTCAGTATACCCATCTTCCTGACAGCCAAGCTCGCTGCTCCCGAGTTCTCAGACCGAGCCTTGCTGAATCAGTGTTATCATCCACCTATTGGGGTAGGGAGGATGATTTAGATATTGAATATTCATTATTTTTTCAACAAAATGCCAACTTAATGTTGGCCCACTGTCTGCGACGTTGGCTCAACATTAATCCAACCCTGCCGCATGTAACGTCTCGTGTCTGGTGAGATGTGGTGGGAGCTATCTGTGATACTTCCTGTGAAATTCACCGCCACCAGACATGTGCTGCTTAATGCATGGCCGGCGCCGTAGACAGTGGCCCTGCATTAAAGCAGCACTCATGCCAGAGGTCAAACTTGGGTCAAACCGAAAAAATCTTTTTTGAAAGTCCCCACTTCAATAGATGGTTTTAACACTGATTCAGCAAGGCCTCGGTCTACGACCTCGAGAGAAGCGAGCCTTGTGTGGGAAGATGAGTATACCCAACTTCCTATTTGCTTTTGTGGAAAGATTAGATAATATTAATATATTGTTAAAGGTAATATGTATATTTGTTTGTGGACGTTTCTTATTTGTGATCAGCATAAGTTCACTATTAATTTCAGAAAAAGTTACCAGCCATATATTACCATATTATCATAATTCAGATTACTCAGACTAGTGCTTTTTTTCGCGAATTTTTCGGCATCAGGTCTAACCCTTATCAAAGCGGTTCTTCTGAGGACTAGTTTTAATCTTCAACCACGATAACTAACTAATGTTTCAATTATTAGTGCTATTGTAACCAAGTATTGCTTTGGCTGTACGTCTTGAGCTTATAGTCATTATTTGCCGAGGCAAACAACTGTACTTATCATGATGCAAGCAGGTACTTTGCATGATTATTCTACGAATTCCCTTTTCGCCTTCTGTGCTATATATAGCCATACAAAGACAAAATGCTGTAACTGCTTACTTTTCACGTTCTTGAATTCCATGAATTTCTTCTTCCTTGCAGTTCTTTCAGTGACAGCCAGCGCGCTGTTCCTCACCGCCATCGCCTGCGACCGCTTCTTCGCCATCGTGTTCCCGCTGAGGGCCAGGCAGTCCACCAGGTACTGGCTCCACGGTGCGGCCGTGCTGGTGGTGTGGGCCGTGGCGGTGATGGTGGCCCTGCCCAACCTCAAAGTGCGGGAGATGGTGGAGCTGAGCTGGCTGAACTACCAGCAGTGCTGGTGCGAGGAGCGCTGGCCCAGACGACTCACCGGCGAGTTCGACGAGGAGCTGAACGCCTGCGAGTTGGAGTACACGGGGAGGAGGGTGTACTACAGTCTGCAGGTGGTAATCGTGTACTGGGTGCCCGTGGTGTTCATGGTCACCGCCTACTCCATTATCACTTTGAAACTGAGGAACAAGAAGCTCCTGAGCACCCAGAATATGAACACTGCTCTGCTGACTCAGCACAGGAACAAAAAGAAGGTGAGAATCATTACAACGCTGGAATATTTTTGTTAAAACTACGGAGACCATAGTATTTTTTTCAATTTGAAATCATTATAAATGTCTTGCCTCTTTCCGCTGCATTTGAATACCTATGCATATGGGCTTTAAATTCTTTGAGGCCGGGGACCGTCTTTAGACGTCAGAATCTGACGTCTAATTACCCTTTAACGACTAAGCACGACTATAGTCGTTTTAATTCATTGTATTAGCCGTTTAAATCACAGTTATTGGGAACGAAATGTGTGTTCAAACATTATGATTTGCAAATGGTTGGTCTAAAATTCAACACCATTCTCCACACGTAGATGTTGCTAAGGTCAACCCATGTAGTCAGAATGATTGAACACATGCGTAATTTTCACTCACTTGAAGTTGTGGATCGCGGTGGCGAGACACAAAAGGGGGGGGGCTAACGAAGACATTTATGATGATTTCAAATTGAAAATAATTCTTTTTTCCCATGGTTTTTACAATTTTTTTATATGACGTCTGTAGACGTCAGATTCTGACGTCTAAAGTCGATCCCTGCACTGAAGGAGTAAAATATTTATGATGGCCGTAGACCCATGACGCAGGTATTCAGATGAAACGGAAAGAGCTAACTCAGATACTTATGATGATTTCAAATTAAAAATAATCCTTTGGTTTCCATGGTTTATACAAAAATATGTCAGTGTTGGAAGGGTAAATGAACTGTTAACTCGGCAGATCACAGCGCCGCCCAGTGAACATGGTGAAGATCAACAAGACTTAGTGTTAAGCTTGATATTGTTCATTCACCAGGTGGTGCGCATGTTGATGTTAGTCTTGCTGGTGTTTGTGCTGTCTTGGACTCCTCAACAGACGTTCCTGCTGATCCACGCGCATAATCCGGACGGGGCGAGAAAGGTTAGACGATTAGAACTACAAATTTATCCTACAAATATAATATTGAGCATTCAATAGTAGACATAAACACGTAGCCACATAAGCATGATAAGGCAATTAATAACTTCAGGTGCACTGGGTAAAATGACTTGTATTTATTAAACCCTTTAACCGCCGGTCCCGATAATATTTATTTTTTTCTTATTAACAGATTAGATACCACCTTTAAAACAATTTAAAAACAACGTAATATCTATCAGCAAGATTAGCTAACCTCCACTTTGACAAATCTGAATAATTTTCACTCACTTGAAGTTGTGGATCGCGAGTCAGCGAGACAACATCAAGTGAATCAAAATTCCAATTAAATAACTTGGAGGGTAAAAGGTTTATTCCGGACCAAAACTCTTGACGCTGACATTTCACTTTCAATCGCCGTTAACTTATGCAGTTCTAATTTCCACCCACTAGAAGTTGTGTCTCGCTGAACCGCGATCCGCGGCTTCAAGTGAGTGACTTGTCAAATTGGAGGACAAGCATTTTCAAATTTGACTCCTGAGACACGTTTCATTCTAAAATGATATATTCTAATTTAGGTATAAGAGAAAGGTTGATCACGATTATAATTTGTAATCGTTATAAATATTTCACTCTTTCAGTTCGGGGATAGACTATATACGGACATTAGAATCTACCGCGACCTACAACTTTGAGTGGGAAAAAATTACTCACGTTTGTTTATTTCGACACATAAATACAAACTCTGGATGATGGAGCGCAAATTTTAGCCGTTATTTTATGTGCTAAAAACGGATTAAATACGATTTTAATTATTGTGACTTGCACTCATAGGGTTAACTTAACGACTTGATGGCGAAGATGTTTGTTGTTGAAATTTTCACCCACTTGCAGTTTTGTCTCACTGACGCGTACCACAGGTTCAATCAAATATGTCAAATTGGAGGCCAATCATTTTAAAACCTTTAATACTCTTATGAGACGCATTTTATCAATTGTGCATTTCAAATTAATAATAGAAATGTTGAACAAGGTAATAGTGGCGCTTAGCGCTTAAAGAGTTAAGATAAATTATTGCGTTTTCTGTTGCAGATCTCAGCCTGGGTGGGTTTTCTCGCCGTCTACCTGGCTTATTTCAACAGCTCCCTCAATCCCATACTCTATGCCTGGCTCAGTGAGAACTTTCGCAAGGGGTTCCACGACATGCTACGATGTCGACTCTGTCGTAAGAACAAGGTGACAGCAGGTAACACGTTACACTTCGCTGGTGCTTCATTCTGAATTAATTTTGCACCATTTCTAAAATTGCTATTTCGCAATTGCGATATGAACTTTTACGCCAGTGTACTTTGATTTTGTTTAATGATACAATGCGGTGTACATTTAATTTTGCGACGAAAGTAGTGAAAAGTAAGCTTGCCAACTATTATTGGTGCACACACCTAAGCAATATAATTATTTATCAAGTGGTTAATCATGGTAATTGATTATATTTTATTCATTATAAAATCTACTCGCTCGTCCGTTCGTTCTTTTGTTCGTTTGTTGATTGATTGATTGATCATGTTGATTGATCATGTTGATTGATCATGTTGATTGATTGATTGATTGATTGATTGATTGATTGATTGATTGATTGATTGATTGATTGATTGATTGATTGATTGATTGATTGATTGATTGATTGATTGATTGATTGATTGATTGATTGATTGATTGATTGATTGATTGATTGATTGATTGATTGATTGATTGATTGATTGATTGATTGATTGATTGATTGATTGATTGATTGATTGATTGATTGATTGATTGATTGATTGATTGATTGATTCATCCGTTCGTTAATTCATTCGGTGCAGTCCCAGCAAACAGGAGCCATTTACCCATGTTGTTTGAATGCAGGTCCACCGTATTCGACGCAACAACATTGGTTGAGAACGCCATGCTTGCTGGAGTGGACGACCGCTTTAAATGTCTTGACATGACTCATTTAATCACAAGTGATACATAATGCTTTACCCTTTCAGCGCGGGGATCGACTTTCGACGTCAGAATCTAATGTCTGTAGACGTCAGATTTTAACTTCTAAAGTAGATCCCGGCACTGAAAGAATTAAGAAAAATTATAATGGCCATAGGTAGGTAGACCCATGACATAGGTATTCAAATGAAACAGAATGAGCTGACTAGGACATTTATGATGATTTCAAATTGAAAAAAACCCGTTGGTCTACATGGTTTATACAACATTTTTGCTCAGCGTTTCAGCGTTGTTCAACTAATATTTTTTTTTCCATTTTAGTTGCGAACGGCGAGGCTGTGGGCAGGCCACCCTTGACGTCCCGGGATCCGCCGTGGACGACCAACACACGGATCAACATGACCTCCGTGCCCCCTCCACGTCAGCCACCGGGACACCGCACCCAGCCCCAGCTGTCCAACATCCCCGAGGCCACCCAGGAGACTCTGGAGCACCAAGAGTCACAGCTGTAGAAAAAAGAACAGGGACTGTTGTGAAAAATCCAAGAAAATCAGAAGCACCAAGTGTCGCAGCTGTAGAAAAAAGGGACTGTTGTGAAAGTTCAAGAGACTCCAGAGCACCAAGTGTGACAGTTTTATAAAAAAACAAGTCTTGTTGTGAAAAATTTAGCGTTTAAAATGCATTCATCTCTGGCATTGAACACACAAATCCCAGCAAACACGAGATATTGACCCAATGTTGGACCAATGTCGAGCCACCGTTCACGACGCTGGCGCAATATTAATCCAACATTGTGTCGTGTTTTCTGGGATGCAGCGTCATATAAAATCATTACTCCTACATCTTCACTGTCGTGATGGTATTCTGCCCCTGACGAGTCAAAGCGTGGCTTAGCCTGTCACATGACGAGTTCAGCAAATCACCACCGCCATTCAGTTGTTATTTAAAATCAATTGATTCAATGTCGCAGCAACGTCGTGTGTCCAGTGGAATATAATGTCACATTACTACGTTCTATACTATTTGATGGGAAGAAAATAAGTTCTCTACTTTATGTTGCTGATTATATTAATGTGTACAATTTTGATTAGGAACTGTTATCTAACCCTTGTGCCGCTGGGACCGTATATATTCGTTCTCGTGTCTCAAGTCTGAAAACTAAATGAAATGTCACTGATGTATTAATAAAATAGTTTGCGCTTTCGCTCACGTAACCGAATCTTAACATTTGGGAGTTGTCTGTGTGTTTTTTTGTTAAATAGACATATTTGTATCATTTAAAGCTTTAATTATTTGCGCTAGCCATCGCAGTTTCAAATAAATTGACAGAACAAACGAAGGGTTAACAAGAATCGGAATTTTTATTTTGTGTCATCAAGGGATAAATATGTTAAGTGTTATCATGGCTCGAGCACTAATGATTAAATCGATGCTGCTCACGTAGTTAACCGTTTCATCGCGGGGACCGTCTTTATACGTCAGAATCTGACATCAGTAGATGTCAGATTCTGACGTATAAAGACGGTCCCCGCACTGAAAGAGTAAAACAGTATTTATAACGGTCGTAGACCCATGACATAGGTATTCAAATGAATCTGAAAGAGCTGACTAGGACATTTATGATGATTTCAAATTCAAAAAACCTTTGGCCTCCATGGTTTATACAAAAATGATTCATGGCTTTAAGGGTTAACAGAGGAAAACCCCACCACCGTCTCAGAGAGAAGGGGACGTGGCGCAAAAAAACAGTCAATTTCGGGAGATAAAAAAAACATTCCGAAAAAAACAAGTTTATTTCGGGAGATAATAAATATTTTTCCAGCTATAGTCATTTTTGTTTGTTTTTTTCGTCGCCCTCATTAACTTTTTTTAAAATAGGTCAAAAGTTTTTTATTTCGTCGCCCTCATTAGCTTTTCCAGAACTATGTTCAATGTTTTTTTATTTCGTCGCCCTCATTAACTTTTCCAAAAATATATTCAATGTTTTTTTTCCGCCCTGTCTCATTTGATTTTGGATTTTTTCTGATCTAAAACAAAGAAATTAAAACAAGTGGCCTAACCGTAGATCTACCTGTCATGTATCGACGTCTTTCTGGTGGCTTGTACGTTTAAATAGGATTACATTAACATCTGATTGAGAGAGACTAAGTAACAGACAACGAACTCGTGTAAAAAACATTGTTTATTTAAAATATAATAAGTTATGATGATAACACCGTGATACAAAACATTAGTATATATAATATGTAATAATAATAATAATAATAGTACAGATATTCTACACGCGCTAACAATTACCGGCAACATGGCCGCCGTGTGAAGTCAAATAACAGTGGCTTAGTTTCTACAGTTCCTCTGCAAAGCCAAAAGGCAGTAACTGCTTACTTGAAAAGTAAGCAGTTACTGCCTTTTGGCTTTGCACGGCAGTATTATTATCCTCGAACAAGGGCGGGGGCCCTAGGGTAGTGGTTAGCACCGCTGCCTTTCACGCCAGAGTTCGGGGTTCGGTTCCCGGTCTCGGCGGTTTCAAAGAAACAAAAATGTTTCTTCCCCATCCAGGGCTCGAATTTCGAATCCTGTGTCCGGAGGACAGTGTCATCTCAATCATCTCACCATCCTCAGGAGGTTCTCCTGGCCCAGTTTAGCCTATATGTGCACAAAGGTGGCCTAAAGCCCGATTCATTTCATTTTTATCCTCGAACAAAAGCGCTGTGGAGTAAAAATTACACATTAATCACCAAAGTGGGAACTATTCTCTCATCACACTACGAATAGAGCTGTTTGAAAAAATGGGAATACAATGACATTTGCAAGAATACTGAAACCTCATGGAAGTTTAGGTACAGTCTCAGTTGCTCTTTAAGCGGAAGGGGTACGAAGTTTTTGTCTATCTAATTTTAAACAAATTAAGGTCAAACATACATGTCTAACTGGTGGCTTATCTGGAGTTAAGTTTTGCACTGCCAGCCTCGCTGCTGTGTTTTGTCTTCACACGGCAGATTGGTGTTTATTGCATTTACTATTTCTAGCTCTGCTCACATTGCATTTTGTAAGTCAACCTACATTCGTCACAATATCGATTGTACAAATTTGTACACATTTATGTGTATGGCACCTTGCTATATGTTTACTATTCAGAAAGGTGAGACGCGTTTTCACTGTAGCCACATCAGCAGTGAAACATACAAAGTGTAAAAAATGTTAGTAACTGTTACCGTGTGATTTCTTTGATGGTCAAGCACAAGAAGCGATAGCGGTAGCGGTGAAGCTACGCGTCACGTGACCCGGAAGTCGGTGGCGGCCATCTTGGGCAATTTGCAGCAGGTGGCTGTTACAGCGGTTTGGCCTCGGCTTGGCGGATCGCGTTTGTCGTTCTCTCAACACAAACACTGATGAAAGTTCATTATTTATATGATGAAAAACGGCAACAACAGCACATCATGGCCACGCTCGAGTTAAAGGCAAGACAAATGGCAGAACCAGACAAAATGTCCACTCTGACTGACAATCACTGTGCTTTGTGGAAAGAACAATCCATAATTGTTATCATAAGATTACTGTACCATCTGTACGATTACGGATCTTTACCGATAGAATCTTGAACCAGGAGGTTTAAAATTTCCGGTCGCTTCAAGTTGTGTCTCGCTACCGCGAGCAACAACTTAAAGTGACGGAAAATTTATTGAATTTGTGAACTTTACGTGGCAACTCGTATCAGTGTCCGAGATTCATGACACATTTCAGTTTTACACAATTTTAATTACAAATGCAAGAGGTGATTAAATCAATGTGGACACCAATGCTCTAAGGGTAAAGAATTCTTACAAGACGTTTTCAGATTTCAGGTCGCTAAGCACATAATTTTGTCTGATGTTGCATTAACTTTGTTACAATAATTGTGGATTTTTTTTTACATTTTAGTGTTACGAGTATATAGAGGATTTACAAGGTACTAGAGTATTACAAAAAAACCAAGATGACAATTTGATATAGTTCAATGGTGATACATCGTAGCACATTTTATAGTCCAATATAGATATGTGAAATGATGTTGACCCCTATTTCAAGCAATAAACGAATTCATTCCTTTTGGATTACTGGTATTATCTGTAACAATTATATGCTTGTCCTTAACAATGCAATTAATGGTATATTGTGCGATATCACCACATGCTATATATAAATGCGATCTTTGTGTGTTGAATCAGTTTGATATTGCAAGCGGACAGACAGGTTTGTCAATGTCTAAATACGTACATATTTCTATTTAGTTTAGTAACCTTTTATTGTGATATTTCTGAGATGCTTACGCATTAAATACCATTACATAATCACTTATCGGTTTCAATAAATTGTAAATTGCTTTCAAAATGTCACGTCACACACCATGTTTAAACATTGGTTATTTGTAAGCCCCCTATCGTTTCCTGCTGCATGGTGAAATTCCATAGCATAATGCATTTAAGCATAATTATTTAAGCTAAAACACCACCAAGGAAATGTAGCCTGATCGTAGTTGTAACGACGGTTGAATTTTCGTATATAATTATGTTATAATCATATTCTGATATTACACGTGCACATATCATACTATAGCTAATTGATATGTGTTAAAATGAGTAAATAACTAAAGAGACAGAAAGTACACCAATTCTTGTTAACATTCTAGATGATTTGTTTGAATAATTTTAAGTCACAATCAGTTACCAATCTTGTTTGTGTCTGTTGATCAAAGTCAAAACGCAGTAACTGCTTACGCAGCAAGCAGTTATTGTCTTTGGCTTTGCAGAGCAGCATACTACTATATATTACCAACAGGATTAGGCTGAACAATATCAAACTAGGTGGAAGTAAATCGGCTCAAATTATTATTGATAAGTAAGTCAATGTGTTTACTCTTGCGTGTATGTACGTTAATATTGACTATTACAGCCTACTGACCATGAATTTTCTTGTACAGCATTGTTTACGTCTAACGGCTCATACGTGTAAGCGGAGGTGGATCCAGGGGGGTCCTGATCCCCTTTCTAAAATTCAATAGCATCAACATGGATCAATATTGCCATAATATAGGTATTTGACATTAAAAATGTACTAGGATAGTGCCTGAAGTTGAGGCACTATCCTGGTACATTTAGAGTGTCAAGCAATATGGCATAATTAGATTCCAAGAAAAATTCAAAGTTAAAACTAGGGGGTCCTATATTACAAACAAACGAAGTAAGGTGTTTCTACTCCGGTGAATGCTGTCGCTATTCCTACCGCACAGAACAGTTATCCGTGTACGATATTTTTGGTGACTCAAATAAGGTGTTTGACAGCGTGCACATGCACATTTATTCTCATCCTGATCAATATCAGGTCACATGTGCTGCGACTGGTCACAATCATGGTTACTGACCACATGTTTGGAATCATCATTAATCCACCTATCATTCAGGTCTATTCTCTCGTTTACTATGAGTAGGGAATTTTTGCTGCAATTCACATATCCAAGTGAACAGTAATGACTTGATGTTACTCAATATCTGGCAGATTGTTTTCACACATTTTTGTTCGTCGTTTGAAGCTGGAAATTGCGTTAGCAATTCCAGCTTCAATTGAACACAACATAGTGACTGACATTTCAGATGTTACTCATTACCCGAGTCTGATAATAAAATGAAGCATCCAGGTATATCCTATCCTCTCGTTTATCTTGAGTTGTGAATTTTTGCTGCAATTCCCATATCCAAGTGAACAGTGCTGACCTGATGCTACTCGATCAATATCTGGGAGATTTTTCACAAAAAAACGAATCCCTTTTGTCGGTTGAAGCTGAAATTCCAGCTTCAAATGACGAAAAGCAATTAAACTGACATTTCAGATGTAACACAACACCCTGGCAAGTATAATAATGAAGTCAAATGAAAGTTCTGAACGTTATTAGTGAGAGGTATCACAACAATTTTTAATGAATGATTTGTTTTAATTATGTCATGTAGTGCACAAAAGTGACATGGCTGCTGCAAGCATTAAAGCCCACATATTCATATTAGGCTGAAGATCATAATAAACACCTTTAAGTTCGGTTTGCCAATCATATAGATTCACGCAAGGAGATGTGTCCGACATTTAGTCGGCACACACGAATCTCATCATTTTATTGCTTTGTCATCACAGGCAATGTGTATTAATAAAGCAGACATGACTGTCGAATGACAAAGGATAACTTTAAAAAGTGCAAAAGCAATCTGCAGGTGAACAGTAGTAACTATTTACTGTAAAGCAAGCAGTTACTGCTGTTTGTCTTTACAGGGCAGTTTAGTTTGGCTGACAATATATATGCAGATAACAACGTCTGAGTGCCGCATGAGTATACTGCCTTGAAAAGCTGAAAGGCAGTCTGATATCTGTTTTAGGCTCTGCAGAGCAGTATAGATATGAGCTAGCTTCACATATAAGCCGGCCATGAATACCGCTAATAATCAGTAATAATAATTTACCCCTTTAACCGCCAAGTTATTCAATTGGAGTTTTCACCCACTTGAAGTTGTATCTCGCTGACAACTTCAAGCGAGTGAAAATTACTGAGATGTGACAAAATGGAGGTAAACGATTTTGAAATCCTGTTGATTAATCATGTTTAATGTCACGTTTTATCTTATCTTTAACATGTTTAAAAGTTGGTATTTAATGTGCTGATAAAATGGAAAAACGAATATATTCCGGCCCGGTGGTTAAAGGAGTAAAGTATTTTCTCTATTGACCATTACCCACTGTGTGACTTCCATTCCTTCTTTCCTTCTTTGTGTGACTCGGTGTGCAGCTCCCATTGTCTGATCATATAGTATTTGTGTGCTACGCAAAACCAAAAAGGCAGTAAATGCTCACTTGAAGAATAAGCAGTTACTGCCTTGTGGCTTTATACGACAGCATTGCAAACAATACGATATGAACCGAAAATGTTTTTCTGTATGACCACTTTTGACCGGTTGTAAGCTCCACCGGTGGTAGAAGGACTGTTTCCGTCCACTGCAGGAAGCCTCACTTGGTCGTCATCATCGTTACGAACTCTGAAAACAGCACACTCTGATTGGCAGGTTTGCATCACGATGTCATGTGTGTCAGGCGACCACAACAGTAACTCAATTTGAATATACCCCCTTTTTGAATATACCCCTGTTATTCAAAAGAGCCACGGCTCTTTTGAATAAGCAGGACTGCCTCGTGCCTCTCTGTTCCTCACCCCAATTCTGAGAGAGCCATTTTCGTTACTGAAGAATTAACATGCCTAATTTAACAATGTATCTCATAATTTCAGCTTAAGTACATAAATTTGCACAAATTTTGTAGATAGAATCTCAACTAAATACACATTCCAATTAAAACTGTGATTAACAGATATACCTATTGTCTTGTAGTGTATCTCATGTTAAAAAATATATGACATTTTTTAATTGTATGAAACATTATTTCAGTTTTTTTTCTTGAGTTTGCAGAGGCGTAGCATTAGATTGATTGGCGTAAATTTTGGTCCACATTCAATTAGCAAATAGACAATATTTAACTGACGCTCCCTGGCGACAGAAGAAAGTGGTTAGTAGATAGAATATAACTAGTTTACTTTTCTTCTTGTTATTTCACATGTTTGTGAACATGGTTTTAGTTTTAGTTACAGGGGTTTTGCATTAGTAGCTTTCCAGTATTTGAATTACAAATTACAAGCTGACGAAGCCACGCACACGTGACCCGGAAGTGAGATTTGAGCGATGATGAAATTGCTCACCAGGGTGCACTGTCTGTGACCGTGCAGAGACGTAACTGAGGCACGAGAGTTGGGCCCAGCTCGGCCTCAGTTCAGGACCGACGAAGGCGGCCCTGAACTGAGGCCGGGCTGGGGATGATGCAGTCAGTCAGGCAAGCAGAAGGAGGTGGTGGTTTCATGGAAAGAACACAGAAAAGCAAAACCGGGGATGAAATCAGCCTTGTCACTAGGCGTGCCCGTTGGTTAGGACAAGGCCGATTGTCTGTCCGTCACGGCGAGTAAGGGGGTGTGACAGTGGTGTCCATCGTACACTAAACTATCCGTGTCCGGATCTTTCATAGAGGTGCGGGTGAATATGGGCCTTGCAAACGAGCTAAAATCTGCAAACAAACCAAGCATTTCAACTGTTAGTACAAGCGGCATTCAACACAGAGAAATGTTATCGGACATGCTCGGTGATTTTTTCAAAGCATTTGATGGCATCGGTTTATTCTCGTGTGCCATAAAGGTCCTCCCTTCGAGTGAAATGGATCTCTGGGAGTTCCATTCATTCGAGAAGATGGAACAATGCGCAGACGGAACAATGCAAAGATGGAACAATGCGTTGGCCCAACCACATCTTGGATTTGGCTCGCCATGAGGCTGGGTGTTCTGATTGCGAAGATTATTTGACTTGAACATTATAAATAAGTAAATTACTGCGTTAACCTTTGGCTGCTGAATAGTTTATTTCTGTTTTTCATTCATTTGAAGCTGGAATTGATAACGCAATTTACAGCTTCGCAATGATGAAAAAATACAATTCACCACTGCTCACGGATTGAAAAGTATTATTAGATGAACTAATCTTCTTCCACAGACTGCTGTTTCATTACTGTTTTTTTGTCGGCACCAGCAGCGGTTTGTGTCCACCAATTTTATGGTCAATTACAGAATGAAGTAAACTACTGCACACTGCCTCCTAAAGGCAAACAACAGTAGCAAGAGTAACAGTGAGCAGTTACTATTGTTTATCTTTGCATGGCGTAAGGACACATTGGTGCAGTATTTGTTTTACTTTTCACACTCTTGAATTTGCGCCTCGGTTCCGCAACCCACAATTTCAAGTGGGTGAAAATTGGGCTTGATGCGTAAGACTTAGTGTCGGGCCAACATTTACTGACGTAACGTCCAAGTACATCCAGCAAACACGAGGCATTGAGCCAATCTTGGTTTAATGTTGGAGCAGCGTCGCATATTGTGGGCCAACATTGAACCAGTATTGGCTCAACGTCTCGTGTTTCAGCAAATATAGTTGAATACCACGTAATGCAGACATGCATGCAAATGAAAAAAGTCAGCATAAATTAAGTTATTTGAATTAGTTAATTAGTAGATGGTTAGGCATATTAAAACATAGTCATGCCCAGTTCTGTACAACATTTACAACATACACTGGACGTTGAAACAATGCTGAATAATGGTTTGGCCATCATCGCAGACGGTGGACCAACGTTGATCCAACATTGGTTCAGCGTCCAGTATCTGCTAAATGCACTGCGTTTCATATTAGTCAACTATAACAGACTAATTATAATCACAAACATTATAAAATAAATATTATACACCTGAAACAAATATATATATTTTTAATAGTAGTATCACGAAATATCAACTAATATATTTCAGGACCTATAGACTATACACCTAAAGCACTGCAATGTCTAGGTATAATATTACATATTCTGCCACACAGCTTATGAAAACGTTCTACAAAAAAACAGCACATGGGATAGTAAAGTATATCACTGCATCCACTTCAATCCGAACTATGAAACAGGAAAAGGGCAAAAGGTACCTGTGTGGGTCGTTGTTAAATACAAAATATGAACGTGTCAGCGTGTGCTTGGGTGTCAAAAATGTCAGCTACGTCAACGTGACGGGATACAAAAGGGAGGGATTGAAAACGGAGCTACCTGGTTTTTGTTATAGCACTTCAAATCACTGGGGAGCTTGGCGATCCCGCTGTACGCACGGCGCTTCTAAGACGCCGTGGCAGCGCTTCTACGACGCCGTATCAAAGTCGTAGATTGTGCACCGGCGCCGTAGGAGTGCTTCTACGACGATGTATCAATGCCGCAGACGTTGCTCCGGCATCGTAGGAGTGCTTCTACGATGACGTATCAACGCCGTAGACGTTGATCCCGCGCCGTAGGAGTGCTACTACGGCGCTGATACGGCGTCGTAGAAACTCTACCCACTGGGCACACGTCATTGACGTTGATTCAACGTCACAACCCCATCGTGTGCCCAGTGAGTATGCCGTAGGAGCGTCGTGCGGAAAGCGGGTCTGGTCGCCAGTGGTGTATACTCTCACCTTGCCCTGCAGCCGTAGGATTAACCTATTTGGCATCCGCAGCCGACGGCGGTTAACCTACAAACCTCTCGGTGTGGGGTACGTTTGCCCACGTGTTTTCTTCGAGTAACCTGCGGCAAGAAGAGGCAGTTAATGATTTACCTCCCTCTACGCCCCTCAACGGTACAGCTGGTCCAGCAGGCGCTACTCCACTGCAAGGCATGCAAGACTACCTATTTCTATCTAGTTTTCCACTTAGGCCACAGCAATTTGTTTTTAAGTTTAATGGATTGCCCGCTCTTATATTTCAAGTTTTCATTTTTTTAAATGTTTCTCGTCCGTGTGTCTAACGGACGGAAACAATAAATATTTGAAAACATGACCGGAGTCTGTTTTTTCTAAGTAACAAATAGACAATTCAATAATATTTATTAGGCCGCGCCCGTCACTCTGTTGCACTCAAATTTAACAAAATATATACTTATATATTTTAAGTTATCTCCACCTGATTTTACTACGTGAAGAAGGAAAAAGTATTAAATTAGTAATAAAGGTAATAAAAAAATTAGTATCTGGTGGAACAAGAAGAAACTAATTTAAAAATGGTGCCCGATGCATGACTTCCACTGATCCAAGAGATAAATTTATTTTAAAATTGTTGCCCGCCGTATGCAAAACATATCATCTAGACCAAATCCAAACACTAAACCTCTTAAAATATCCCACCCACACTTGTCTACAAAGGTGGAAATCCATCAAACATAAAATCTATGTTGTTGTGGCCTTACTACTTTCTTGTTATGTGCTATCCCAGAAGACACAGGACTTTGAACCAATGTAGTTTTAATGTTGGGCCAGCTTCTACAACGCTGGCCCAACATTAAAACAACATTGGCCCAATGTCCTATTCTTCACTGTAGTACAGCCTGATCTGCACACTCTCCCCCGCCGCGATGTCTGAGAATGTTCAAATTAGGATTATCTAATCTAGCCCGGGGGTTATCTGCAAGGGGCAATGCGTCTCTTTAACAGTTTAATTCGAAATTGGAAATGTACATACAAAACGAAATGAAATAAATAGAATTTCAGGCCACTTTTGTGCACATATACGCTGAACTGGGCCAGGAGAACATCCTGAGAATGTACATCCAACCAGTCACTGATTATAACTTGAATGACTTAGGGGGAGTTTGATATCTATACCCCGGATTCTATGAGCCGAATGCTGTTATATGCAACATATAATTGCTATATCCCCGCAAACACAAAACAGTTGTATAACATTTGTACAACGTCGGTACAACCTCGGTCTTCGACGTCGGTCTAACATTGTACAAATGTCATACAAATGTTTTGCGTTAACTGGGATCGAATATATGATTGTTATATCAAATATATGGTTGGTATATCCAATACAAGAACCAGGAGAGGTTTATGTAAGTTTATTTTTAGGATACATTTAGGTGTGGGTCTTTTAAAAAAATGTATTCTTTTAACCCTTTCACTACTCACAATAAATACTCCCCTAGCTCTGGGCAAACTGACATTGACAGATATTAGACCGGTGCAGCGCCATGCAGTATACCTATATACGGGGCAATGTTTTTTTATACCAGCGCAGATCTTCACCAGTAGTTAAATGGGTAGCAAAAAAAACGAAATAAATTTAGTTGTAGATTATTGCATTATTTGACATTATAATTGATACACATTGCTTTCGTAACGTTGACTTGTAATAAAAGTCCGTTTTTTTGCATTTCTATAAAGTTGTCACATTGGATATGAAAGGGTGTATCTGCCACTTTACAAAGTGGCAGATACACCCTTTCATATCCAAGGGGACGAAGTAAGGGTTCTGAGCTTTTATCAATTAGGCAACTCAGGATAAACTATGACACTGGGACCCGTAAAGTGGACACAATGCGCACCAACACTTATTGTACCAAATGGTACCCAAATGTACCAGGGTCATTATTATATTATTTCAGTTATGTCTCTCAAGCTCACTGATTGAAATAGGATGGGAGTCTTGGTGTATTCAGGATAGCTCTATCGCCTGTCACGCCAGTTTGTTTCCTGGTCTGAATATTAGTGAATATTCTCAATAAAATAATATGTACCCACTTTTTAAAATAGGCAAGCTACGTTTTATATCCAGTCATTAATTGTGAAAACTTTAAAAAAAGATTAGCATTATTAGGCTTGATAATAAAATTTATTATCTAAACTGCAATCAATCGTGTGGATAAAAACGACTTAACAAGAAACAATTTGGCTGACTATATCTTACAACCGCTATTCTGAATTCCTGATCGCAAGTCAATGTACATCCGATATCGAGCAAAAAACATCAGAATTTCTGCTCTTTTTGCACAGTGCGGCGGCAGAATGCGAAATAGGGAAGTGTGGCGAGCACGGAAACGACCGACTCTTTCACATCCAGTTGAAATTAGGCAGGTAGAGACATTACCGGGCGTACTACGCAATCCTCGCACTGTTGTCATGGCCACCGTTCTGCTAATGTGGATCCGGGTTGAACAAGGCTTCGACTCGATGCTGCTTCGGCCTCGACACAGCGCCGGTGTCGCAGTTGCGACACCGGCGCTGTGTCGAGGCCGGCGCAGCATCGAGTCTGTGATTTCCCCCACCCCGTCATTCTACGTGGTAATTTATGAAGTAACAGGGCCTTTGGGAAGCTAGTGTAAAGGAGCCGAGGGACTACGAGAAAAAGCCATAATTGCTCTCTTGTGTGTGATGCAGGTCCGCTCCTGGATCATCACTTGTCTTCCCCCTGTGGCGTAAGAAAGTGCAAATGCAAACAGCAGTAACTGCTTACTTGATGAGTGGGCAGTTACTGCTTTTCATTATACCGCCGTGCTAAGGTAAACAACAGTAACTGCTTACTTGAACAGTAAGCAGTTACTGGTGTTTGTCTTCACAGACACGCGAACTGCCATTATAGTTCCGAGCAAAAGCAAACTGCAGTAACCGCTCACTTAACGAGTAGCTACAGCAACGAGAGTTGCAACTGTTCGCATAAAAAGCAGACAACAGTCAGTAACTTACTGAAGTGAACAGTTACTGCTGTTTTTTATATGGCAGCATAAACGTCTATATTTAACATGCTTAAAGGCATATTATTTATCTTAATGTCAACTTTTCTCAGATTTTATCTCGAGACAATTTTGACAGGGGTAGGGATATCTTTACATTTGCATGGTATTGGTCGATATATTGCTGAATTATATACATATATTTTTGTCTGATTGCAATTTGCGAGGTCAAATTACAATCAGATACACGAATATATAAACTTAGTGGGCTATACGGCTTTCTCAGTTATGGCTGTGCGGATGTGTCGGCCTACTGCAGTGCAAAGGCAAAAAATAGCAACTGCCCACAAGCGAGCAAATCTAACCATGAAATAATTCAGCAAACGTACTATTGCCCCCCCCCCCCCTTTCAATTGAATCTCAGCTGACATATTATTATTGTATGCTCTGTTTTATGGTGATTTAAAACCCCTGCTAGCGCAATTTCCAGCTTCAAATTAGGGAAATGTTTCTATTCAAGAAAAAGAGACCTATCCCAGATCAAATGATTATGAACGTACACTAAAAATATTCCTTAAATTCCACCAACATTTCACAACACAGTTAACAGTTGTCTTGGATTGAAATAACTTTCTTGGGAAACGTATAAATACGTTGTTAATAGACACAGGCAATGACTGCATCGGTTCATTGCGAAGCCAAAAGGCAGTGACTGCTTACTTTTCAAGTAAGCAGTTACTGCCTTTTGGCTCTGCACGGCAGTCTGGCTCTGCAGCTAACGTGTGGCAGAAGGGCCATAATTACTTACGTGTACCTGTAATTATTGCTATAAGATTAACCATAAAAATATACAGCCCGAGGTCGCCAGGTGCCGCCTCCTTTCATCACTAATTATAATCACCGTTTCCAGAGGTTGCACGAGCAACAAACACGAGAAGTTAATCCAATGTTGTTTTAATGTTGGGCCAGCGTCTGCGACGCCAGCCCAACTTTAAAACAACATTGGGTCGATGTCTCGTGTCTGCTGGGATGCATGGTTATGGCTTTATTCTGAGTCTGTTTTGCTGGCAGAACTAAACCTCTCACCAACACCGGTCCAATGCTGAGCCCGAGCTAATAACGTATTATATGTTAACCTTTGAACTGCAAAGATATTTATTTAATCACTGATGCACAAATTTACACAAGGCGGTGAAAGAAAATTACCAGACTTAAGAAAGTGTGTACGCATCAAGTTTAAAGCGTCATGATTTTTACGTGTTGTGGTTTTTGCCCTTTAATACATTTTATTTTAAAAAGGTCATAGGCCTATAGTGCATATTAACGACTGGGAGTTCAAAAGGTTAATTAATTACAGCGAAGAGTAATAATTATATCCAGCCGATTGTATTTGGTTGGAAAATATGTACCCACGTGCGCCGGGAGAACTCATGGTGATAGAAAATGGTTTTGTATAAATGTTTACTGGTGTTCTGAGGCCGAGCACGCTACCTCTCGGGCACGGAGGCTCCACACAATACTAATTCTTTACGAGTAGACCAACTCCGGTACACAGTGGATCACTACTTTAAAACTATTCGACAAGTTTGCGCTCGACGTGCAAGCGCGCAACATGTTCCGCGCTATATGGCATCAACACCCGCAGCCGGTGCCGCTAATTACACCGGAACCGGTGCCTGTCGACGCCTGCGCACTCGATACCTGGCGTATGTGATGTGTGCGATACGCCTCTGACGACGGTGTTACGTGTGAAAGGCGAGTAAAATAATGGCCGCGTTCGGATTTCACGGGTTCCAATCGGATAGCGATCGGATAACCGGATTTACAGCCGCGCGGCACTGCCAATTAGCTCGAGCGGCAGGTTTGTGTTTTTTTCCGCAAATAGCCACCGTCGCTTTTGTCGGGGTTGTTTTTCTCGGAGATGACGGATTACCCGGCATCTGAACACGCCGACAAGGAGCGTCGTAATGCAATCTTAGCGCTAAATTATTGAGCAAGCTACCCTTTAGGCTCTAAGCGATTCGTATACAATTGAAATTTTCGCCCGCTTTGAGTTCAAGCGAGCGAAAATACGTACAGTTGAATAATTGAAGGCCAAATATTTTCAAATCTTGTCGGTCGGGAACTTATTTATCTTACGCAACTTCGAAAGAAACCATCTAAATCCTAATCAAAACAGGCTTAAAAAACGAGTATAACTGTAGGTCTATATGGAGCTCAAGCGGTCAAGCACAGATGTGATTTTTTCACAACTAAAATATTGATCGACATTTTAAAATAGTTTTTACGCTGGTGGAGATATGAAATAAAGCATCAATTGTGGTCCACTGTTTAAATTGGCTAACGAAAACTTGTTGACAACATTCCCGGTAAAAAAGGCCGTGTTTTAATGGAAATAGCTTAACCCTTTAAGTCCTCACGATGCATTAAAGCATCGTTTTACATCCCTGAAAACAGACTTAATTTACCAACAACTAGGGTTTTAGAATGAATATTCCCATGAAACTGGTTTGCAAATACATGGCAATTTTCTTTACTTTTTCACCCACATCAAATCATCTTCATTCACTACAAGTCGAGAATTGCGACAGCAATTCGCGGCTTGTAGTGGATGGAGATGACAATGTAAAGTCAGGCTTGAAAGGGTTAACCCCCGAAAGCCGCCAGACGAGCCACAAACAATAGCTCAGTGTATCACTTCTGTTTTTTTAATCAAGAGGTGCTACATTGGCTGAGGTCGCCATATTTACAGTGATTTAGCGTACATGCATACTGCCGTGCAAAGCCAAAAAGCAGTACCTCCTTTTTGTCTTTGCAGAGCATTCTAGTACATGTATATAAGTGTGTATTTTTGCTGCAGAAGCTGGTGTCCATGTCACGCTGCTGTGAATTGTGAACTTACATGTTTAATAGAAGATACTTTCCTATTTAAATGTTATAGATTTATGCATTTGAAGCAGGCAATTGCGCAAGGTCAGCCTAGATCGAAGGAAAATGTCAAGAAGTAATTAGTACATTCATTACTGATTAATTTGAAATCATAATGCTGCGTGATAATGTTTCAGCAAATGGGTAACGAAACGAGCAGATATATAGGAAAGGTCATGTGGAGGTATATATATATATCCACTCTAAATATGTCACGGGAAAAGCGAGATATTGGAGAGATAAAAATATTGTCGTCCCATTGGATCTGATTAAATGTGCATACACCAAGGTTATCTAACTAAGTTGTGTCTCGCTGCCGCAACCTACGTCCAGAATCTGTTTAACTTGAGACAACACGTGCTCATTTAAATCAATTTTAACTCCCCAGTAACCATTTTATGACACGCTGAGAAAGAAAGATTAGGAACCATGGCAATCATGATTTGGCGCTTAAAAGGTTCAATATTTGATATAGAAACACTTATGATCTTTGTCCATAAAAATATGAGGTTCCGAAAGCCACTCCTGACGAATTGGTATAAAAACAGATTATTTATAGGTCCACCCCATAAACATTTTTAAATTAAAAGCTCTGTCGCGTGCAAAGACAAACAGCAGTAACTGCTTACTTTTCAAGTAAGCAGTTACTGCTGTTTGGCTTTGCAGGGTGGAACACCCACCTTCGTAGTTGACCATTCCGTCCCCGTCGAGATCTGCCTCTCGGATCATCTCGTCCACCTCCTCGTCCGTCAGCTTCTCGCCCAGGTTGGTCATGACGTGCCTGAGCTCCGCCGAGCTGATGTACCCGTTTCCATCTTTGTCGAAGACCCTGAACGCCTCCCGCAGCTCCTCCTCGCTGTCCGTGTCCTTCATCTTCTTGGCCATCATCTGGAGGAACTCGTCGAAGTCTATGGTGCCGTTACCTAGTGGAGCATCAGAAAACAGGTGGTGTTATGCGGCAAGGTAATGACAATGGGAATAGTTGTTTGTCTTTGTCTACAGCTGTTTACTTTTAAAACAATAATATATTACAACAAAATAAAAAAAAACTTCTTGTGGCAGCAATCTGGAGGATTGGAAGTCGTATCCTGTCTATGGTGTCGTTACCTGTTGGAACATTTGAAAAATTAATGATCTTTGTCATACTGTGAGACAGTGGCAAACAGCAGTAACTCCTTACTTGAATATAGGTGAAAGGTGAATAGCAGTAAGTGGTCACTTGAAAGTAAGCAGTTACTGCTGTTTACTTTTGCGTGGCGGGACTTCAAAGAAGACTTCTTGATCACCACCATCCTGAGGATCTCGCCGAAGTCTGTGGCAAAGTTACCTGGTTGATCATCAGAAAATGAGCTGTGTAAATGTAAGGCAATGACAAACAGCAGTAAATGCTTGCCTAAAAAGTGAGCAGTTACTGTTGTTTTCTTTTGCATGGCGTAATTTGGGGAGATCAAGGAAGACTCATTTGCCACCACCTGGATAAATTTAGGGTAATCGTGCCGTCACCTGGTGGAACACATGGAGGAAATCAGCTGCTTTTAAAGGTGATCTATCACCCCTTATATGGTATGAATAATTATGTCCTTATATGGGGTGATTGGCTATCATGTGACTCTCTGAGAGGGTCACATGATAGCCAATCACCCCATATAACGAAACACTTGTGCCCCATCTTGTGGCACCTTTGATTTATTTGTCACAAATTTATTCATACTATATAAGGGGTGATAGATCACCTTTAATACTCCAACTTTTGAATAAAATAGGATGTGATATGCAGCTGCGTGATGGAACAGTAAGCAATTAGCATTCTTTGTATAATATACATCGTGGAGAATCCGGGCAATTTCTTGACCCAAATTTTAAAGAACTTGCCCATGTCAATAGATGATACTAACCGTTAGCTGGTGGAACATAGAAAATGCTATGTTTTTCTGCAATCCAAATCATAATGACTAGCAACGGTAACTGCTGACTTGAAACGCATGCACTGACTGCTCTTTACTGTTGAAACAATACAATATTATAAGGGAAACAGGGACGTCGAAGTCTATGGTAACGAATACCTCGTGAAATATGGAAATGTGCTATGTCATACTGCGAAGCAAAGGAACACGAAACGTAAGCAGTTATGCTGATCGCCTTTAAATCGTACTGCAGTACAAACACAGTCCTGTTCACTTTAAAAGTCAATAGTTCGACTTTGAAACGCACGAATATGTGAGAAAACGGGGACGACTTCTTGACAATAATCTGGAAGGACTCGTCGAAGTCTATGGTGTCCATTTTGCCTACAGCAAGGCCAGGCTTCTCTCGAGGTCGCAGGTCTGCGACCTCGGGAGAAGCCTAGCCTTGCTGTAGGACGGTATCGTTATGAGCTATATAATATACATGGAGAATCATGGACGATTATATTTTTCATGACACCTGAATTAGCCTTGCCCTTTGGTTACAGTTCAGAAGGTCCTTTGTTCAGAAGATCCTATGTTCAGAAGGTTTTATGTTCAGAAGGTCCTTTGTTCAGAAGATCCTATGTTCAGAAGGTTCTATGTTCAGAAGGCTCTATATTCAGAAGGTTCTATGTTCAGAAGGTTCTACGTTCAGAAATATTTGTTCAGAAGGTCCTATGTTTAGAAAGTACGGGTGACTATTTGTCAGTTCCAATTGGGCACACAACGTTTTTACGACGTTGAATCGAAAAACGGTTGTGTGCCCAGTGGATTTACGAGCTTAAATGAGGTTTGATAAAATTTGATATGCATGTGTCACAACCTTCACAAATAAGTATACCGGGTGGTAATGATGAACGCTGGTCATGAAAATATACTATTTAATCAATTTATCGGAACCCGTCTAAAATTATCTTCAATACGAATTGCGTACGTATTTTAAATAGAAGAAATGGTCACCGTGACCAGTGAAATAGCCTACACATATGGTATACATTTCAGAGCAATAAACATGTTGAGTGATATTGTGCAAAGGAGAAAAATAATTTTAGTTAAAAATCAGGGTCATATAAATGTCTATGCCATGTAGGCCCTAATTGTAAATTGTCGCTTTACGTCCCTTTTCGAAAATAGACTAACAGTCGTTTAAGTGACATTTCAATACAATAAAAACAGTGCAGTTAATTGATTATATGAATGATGTACAGATGATGATGTGAGGGTTGGGGTGATAGGGCATGGTGGGCTATTGAGAGTATTTTCCTTCGCTCGCCTGATAAGGGGTTCTGGCATGTCCATAGTTGGATTCACATTAACCGTGGCTAATGATTTCGCTGATTTATCCGTCAATAATTCTCAACCAATTCTAATTCACTATTTTAAGCGCTATTTTCTGGTCATGGGGCGACTACCCCTGAAAATGTCATTGAGAAATATTGTATACATGTAGTAAATAAATACAACACATTTTGGGAATATGCAGAGGGTTACAGACCCCCTCCCCCCCCCTAGAATAGACTGAGGCCACTGTGTTTTATTTCTCTGTTTTAGATCTGAAAGGGCGAAAAAAACAACATTTAAGAAAAAAAAAACATTGAACATATTTTTGGAAAAGGTAATGAGGGCGACCTAATAGAAAAAAAATTGACCTACACTATTTAAAAAAAAGTTAATGAAGGCGACGAAAAAAAGAAGCGAAAAAACATAGCTGGAAAAATATTTGTTTATTTCCTAAAATAAATAAACCTTTTTTTCGAAATGTTGTTTTTTTATCTCCGAAATTGATTGTTTTTTTCGGAAATCGGCACCAATCCAATGCGCGGTGGGCAGAAAAATCACATGTTTTTTTGGTAGCACCGGATTTAGGTGGATTTGAATTCAGATATAGTGTCATATTCCTGAATTGCGGGGACTAACCTTCTGTGATCACTCCTGGTTTGTGACTTAGTGTTGATTGAAGTCCCAATAGCGATTTTGGCAAATTATGGACGGCAGACGACGCACAACGCGCCATGACAAAAGCTCATCTGACCTTTGACCGAATGAGCTAAAATGAGAGGCTGTGATTTGTTATCTTGCATTGTAGTTCACCCGAAACTGAAAGATGTAAGTTTTTTCCTACATTAAACAAATAATTTTCTGAATATAGGACGTTCTGA
This sequence comes from Flabesymbios commensalis, assembly GCA_964017125.1. Lineage (NCBI taxonomy): Eukaryota > Metazoa > Annelida > Polychaeta > Terebellida > Flabelligeridae > Flabesymbios > Flabesymbios commensalis. The sequence continues at coordinate 90,377,799 of OZ024904.1, read as the reverse complement.
ATATATCTGAATATAGGACCTTCTGGACATAGAACCTTCTGAACATAGGGCAGTCACCTTGCCCTTTATGTGCAAATCATGATTAAAAAACGCATGTTTTCCAAGTATGTCCTATCCAAATAAAAACAAAAAATCCAAATTTGATCATCCTTGGTGACACCTTTACTGCGAGAAATAAATAAATTTGATCATGTTTCTCGGTTCTGACTATGATTTTGCCATCGACGCTCGACTATAGTTTTTTCTTTGCGTTATTTTTCCAAACATCTCCATCCTCTGTTGGGAATAATCACCATTTTTCCGTTCCCCGTGAAAATCTTTTGTCGGGGCGGGCGGCAATTATATGCCCGAGAACGGCTGATCACGGCGCATTGTGCAATAACACACTTTGCCGCGACGTCTCTAATATCACAAGAAAAATTGCAGAAAATATCACTCTGGAGAATTTTTTTCAGTAATTACATCCTGGCTGGCGCGTGACGTCGAATCAATGCCGGGCCAACGTCGTTCGACGTTGGCCCTGCATTGAACAGACGTCGCGTGATTGCTGAGCAGGAAAGCAGACGGGCAGTCATCGACTTTGAAACAATATCCTCACCGTCCGCGCGCAGCGTTGTTTATTGGAAAGGTGTTTTTGTCAGTTTATGAAAACGACGTGTTTTCTCTCTGCTGAACTCTGCTTGTTGATTTTATCCGCTTCTCGTGTGTGATAATAATTTGCATTGTAAAGTGTGGAACACTTTGGATGCTACCTCTCAAAATCTAAAGAAAATACACGTATCTCACGCTGGGAGTTCAACCTTTAAACCTCCATGTTTTCAATTGGAATTTTCACCCACTTGAAGTTGTGCCTCGCTGACGCGATCCACAACTTCAAGCGAGTGGAAATTATTCAGATTTGACAAAATCGAGGTCAGCTCTTTTCAAATCTTGCTGACTGATGTCACATTTTATCTTTATTATGTTCAAAATATGGACTGGTAGATAAACTTAATGTGGTTATATGTTAAACGGTGGTTAAATAACGGAATTTGGTATCAAACTAGCTTGAAACCGTATAATTAACGTGTTGAGAAGTTTGTAATTATAGCTCTAATAAAAATAAAAAAAACGATTATACTCGGGAGCAGCGGTTAACGGGTTAAATAGATATGTCATGTTCAGGATGTGCTGTAATAACATGAACGGGGACTATTATTAGACCAGATGTGGCTGGGGGTAAGGTGTCACCCGGAAGGGGAATTTACGCCACTATTATTTTCATATAGCTGGACTACTCAGGGGCCAGAATCAACCTGTTGATCAGGTAACTGCCGCTGCTTTACTGAAGTAATTATGGCCAAAAATGTACATGACCTATGTGCGATTTTGGTCTAATTTTGAGCTATATCAATATATCGTCGCCTCCGAGGCGACGATATGTAATATCAATGGAAAGCTACTGACACAGGCTTTCACATGTATGTAAAATATTTTGTGTCCGACCATTAAAAAATGCACAATAGAGATTTAAGTTGGTATTTTAACCCTCCCTTTTACCTATTTTTCATACTTTTTCAGTAAATAGTCAAAATACTTTTCTCTCAGCTGATTTGTGTATGGTATAAATGTTTAGTTTTGATTCAAACATGTTCTAGAACTATTGTTGACTTAAAATAAACCCATTTGGAATAAAAATAATGAGTTATGTGAACATATTACTCATTTTTTTGGTTAGATGTAAAATTTGCTCGCTTTTCTGCAGGCTCGGGAATATTAACCGCATCTCACATTATTGCCCACTGAGTAGTCAAATTTTGAGCTATGTCAATATATTTGATATCAATAGAAAGCTCCTGACACAGGTCTTCACATGTCTGATCATTGACAAATGCACAAGAGAGCCTTAATTTGGCATTTTAAACCCTTAAGGTGACTTTTTTCATACTTTTTCAGTCAATAGTCAAAATACTTTTCTATCAGCTGATTTTCGTATGGCATACCAGTTTAGTTTTGATTGAAACATGTTTTAGAACTATTGTTGACCTAAACTAAAGCCATTTGGAATAAAAATAATGAATTATATGAACATAAATTATTACATGATTAGACGTAAATTTGTGCGTTTTCCTTTGGGCTCGGAAATATTGACTGTATCTAAAAGCTTAGCTCAATGAGTAGTCAAATTTAGAGCTATATCAATATATTTGATATCAATAGAAAGCTACTGGAACAGGCATTCACTTTGATGTAAAATAGTTTGTGTCATTGACAAATACACAAGAGAGCTTTAAGTTGGTACTTTAACCCCTAATTTTACCAATTTTTCATACTTTTTTCAGTGAGTTGTCATAATACTTTTCTCTCAGTTGATTGTTTTATATAGTAATTGTTTAGTTTTAATTTAAAAATGTTCTAGAACTATTGTTGACTTAAAATAAACTCATTTAGAATAAGAAAAATAATGAGCTATTTGAGTTTTTTTATAATAAACCTGCCACCTTATCCCCAGCCACGTCTGGTCTATAGGCCTAAAGGAGGGCTGCCACTCACTGTGTCACTGGTTCCCAATATTACATTCCTTCTAGTGTGAATCGATTTTGCGCTGTAGTGAATTGAATGCGTCGCTTCTTCCTCACGCCCTGCGGACAGTGGGATTAAGCTATTTAAAATATATCAAGAATAGACTGCTTGCACGAGTTTGCGCAGTGAACAATTGTCTGATTAAAACAGTTCCGAGCTGCTCACTGTGTGGCGTGTTGTCATTGTTAAGTGTGTAACAGTTGTCTGATTAAAGAAGTTCAGCGTTGCTCACCGTGTGGCGTGTTGTTATTGAAAAAGGTGTATTATATCATTATTATCACCTGGAAATATTACTTGCAAAAATAAATCACTCAGTGAGGCACGGACTAAATGTGATCCAGGCAGAATATTTTATAACCTTCTAGTAAATGACCTTTAATTGTTCAACTTTTGTAATCGACATTTTCAACGGTGCGCTTCGAAATACAAAGGGGCCTATGTATCTTTTGAAACGCACTGCAGGAGATATTGATTACAAAATTTGAAAAGCTTAAACATTAAACAAAATAATGAATTTCCCAAGAAAAACTGTGGCTTGTACTGGACCGACGCTTGGTTGATTTACCCTTTTCAGCGCAAGAATTGACAAATGTATAACGGCCGCAGACCCATAACTTAGGTATTCAAATGAAGACATTTATGATGATTTCAAATTCATAAAAACCCTTTGTTCTCCATTCTTTACACAAAAATATTTAGGCGTTGTAAGGGTTAAATACCAACTAAATACTTGAATTGTTTATCGCGCTGAAGAACCGCATAAGTGCTGAAGAACCGCATAAGTTATTCGCAGATGGGACCTTAAGCTGGAGGAATGTGAAAAAAATATGTTATTATCAATTTTTATCTCTATTCATTACTTCCACGGGCAGTTTGGGAAATACTGGAAAGCAAAAGTAATTTATGTAATAATTAAAACATGTAATATGAGGTCGGTTAACCCTTGTCCTGCTATGCCAGGATATATACGGGGTTAAGGATGTTTTAGATCAATAAAAATTTAAATTACGAAAAATACAATTGAAGCAATTCAGCAGGACAAGGGTTAATGCTGCAAGAGCTAGATTGAAAATGTCAGGGAATGGATTACCCAGCAGACATGGGACATTGACCCAGTGAAACAACATTGGCCATACTGTTTTTTTTCGAAGCCATACCCTCTTAAACCTTCCGCTGCCGAATTTCTCGTTTTTTGAAAACTATTGTACAGTCTAAAAGTAAGTCTATAGAGGGCTAGCGCAATTTTCAGCTTCATGTGACAAAAGATAGCTCTTTTTATGTAGAATAGGCACCTCCCATCAGATTAACTTGTATTATTTAAAGCAAGTACGTCGTCCTGTATACGCATGTCTGGCTGTTGGCCCACATGTATGGTATAAAGAAAACAAGATAATGAAGGCGTCCATGCAACCACGTTTTGCTACCCTGATACATCACAATGTTACGTGAGTTAGGCAGGGTACGACGCAGCCTCACCTTTTTAACGTTCTATCATGAGTATCTACTAAAAAGTCTAGAGGAGCGAACATAAGTGAGCGACAGGTGATATGATAATATAAGCACCCATAAAACCTCTGGTCACCTCGGCGCTTATCAGAGCTGAAAAGCCAGGTAATTTTACGGGGGTATCAACGACATGCTCTTTTATAGCAGATTTGCATTATCGACTGATTTCGTAATATTTGACGTTCCTGACCGTCTGCCGTCGCCACCGCCCCGACGGAGGCACAGCGGCGATCTGTCTAGCGGGAGTGAGGAGGAGAAGAGTTGGCGGGGCACGCGGGGTCCTATAGATCCCGACAGACATAATGGGGATTGGCATGTGTAATATCAGCGCGAAACATCTAAAGGATATCTCCGCGCGGTGACGCCGATCAGGCGTTGTTCCAGCGTCGGGTCGGCGTCGAAGACGTCGGCCCGACGCTGGAACAACGCATGCTCAACTGTCGGTGTCACTTGGGCGTCGTCTAGCTTTCAGCTGAGTGCATCACCTGATCTGCAGGGCTAAATGAATCCGCTGGAAAGTCTTTGACAGGCGACGACAGACTAACGCTGTTATGTCACTGTTCCCTGATTCCAACAGCAGCACAAAACAGCCTGTATACGTACCAGCAAAATTGATTTCGCACAGTTTCATCATCAGCGTGTTTTTCAGATGCATGGTTTAGACGGGTGGCATTTGGTTATTTTGCTGATAAAGGGGACGTTGACACGGTTGACAGTGGCTGTACTTTTTGACATTATGGAATAAACCAGATGACCTGCCGCTCACAATGTGTTCGCTCCTCTAGATACGAGTAGCCTACGTGACCATCAGCACGTCCCTTCGTAGCATGTTTGCTGGGCCGGTGGGATTTGACGCTGGGTCAGCAGTGGTTCAACATCTTGTGTTCACCGAATATGAATGTCCCCGGAGTCAAGGCCTATGGTTGTGCAAAATATGAAGTAGATCCATCAATGTATTATCAAGGTGATCTACATAACGCATGAGCCACAAATCTAATTCGACCACCGTCTAATGATCATCGGACGGCGGCCGAATTGGATTTGTGACTCAGAAGGCATCATGCATAACCATGACATACATATATTCGTGTTCAGTTCCTGTAGTATAATAGATGATATTTTGCTGTAAGTATGCAATGGAGCATTCCAGAATACATGTTTTTTCAATTTAGAAAAGTGAAATAGCTGTTGTCAATATGAGAAGCACTGAACTTTCCAAGAAAACAAACACGTCGACCCAATGCTGGGTCAATGTTGGACCGGCGTCGTAGACGGGGGCCAACATCAGCCCAGCATTGGGTCAACGTAGCGTGTTTCGCCGTCTGTATAGGCATTTCATGAGACACGAGACATTGAACGAGTGTTGGTATAATAGCGGATCGATGTCGCGGACGGCGGACCACCATTAAGACAACATCGGCTTAACGTGTCATGCTGGCCGCCATTAGAATGGCAGAGACAAGGGTGTGGGCCTAATCTGCCGTTCTCAGACGAACATCAGTAACTGCTTACTTTACAAGTGAGCTGTTACCGCTGTTTATCCCGCACGGCGATAATGGCACCAGACACCTCCTAAGTGAGCACTGACTCTGTGATGGACAATTGAATTTGTCTCATGACCTTTCGGATTCAACCAAGACTTTTGGAGCCTCAACACGTCGGCACGCCTGGACACGACGTTTACACCACATAACGCAGACACGGATTCATATGGCGGGAGTCCCTATATATTAACCTTTACAAGGCTGAAATATTTTTGTATAAACCATGGAGACTAAAGGAGTTTGTCAATTTGAAATAGTCATAAGTGTCTTAGTTAGATATTTCCGCTTTATTTGAATACCTATGTTATGGCTCTACGACCACTATAAATATTTTAATTCTATTATTGCGGGGTTGTCTTTATAAGTCAGAATCTGACCGCGACCCACAACTTCAAGAGGGTGAAAATTATATTTGTTTAATTATTTGTTTAATTTGAGACTGGCCATTCATGTTTAAACACGCATTTCATTTCGTGCCTAGCGCTTCAAGGGTTAATCATAACAAACAGTTACCATGAACCAGCGGTTACGATTATATTCGTGTTTTCTTTCATTTTTTCATTATCACTTCAAACATGTTAAATGTCAGACTTTAACCCTCTAACCGCCGGTGTCGCATATATTCGGGTTTTCATTTTTTATTAGCACATTAAGTACCACCTTTTTAACATGTACAGATATAAAATGTGACATCAATCAGCACTATTTGAAAACAGTTGACCTCCATTTTGTCGAATCTGAATAATTTTCACTCACTTCAAGTGGGTGAAAATTCATATTGAATAATTTGGCGGTTAAAGGGTTAACCCTTATAGCGCTGAATTATTTTTGTATTCACCATAAAACACCAAATGTCTTACATCTGTAGACGTCAGAATCTGACGTCTATAATAAAACAAAAGTCGTGATCAGCAGGATAAGGGTTACGACAAAACAGGGCGTTGTGTTTCACAGACATTTATAAAGTGAGGAGTTGTTTGCCCTTCATTGGAGTGTGTAATGTCAGAGAGCCATCACGTCACTAAAGGTTGGAGAAAAGACTAGGAAAGGACCATTTAATTATCAGCAGGAAATGAGAACACGCAACCGTGAGAACTCTATCCCACGTCACATTGTCATCGCCAGGTTTTCCCATGAAATAAAGGCCGGTCCGTCATATGTCTGAAATGTCACGTCCGTCATGGTCCGTACCCGTTACTGTTCTGCTTTAAAGTTGTGTAAAATTATTTTTTTATGTCCTACCAAATCCCGAAACCATTCGGGTTTTGGAATAAATCAACAAGGAATATGCTTAAGGTCAATTATTACTGATTTACAATCGGCAATAACTATTTTAGACTGGTTATGCCCATTTACGGATACATACACCTTCTTCTGTCAACTATATAATTCATAAGTTAATTAGTTCCCCACATTCAGATGGTTTTCCATCAGCAACGAGGCATTGAAAGTAAATCGGACGATGGTATCAACAGATCGGAAGAAATTATGCTGCATTATATAAAACTGACATATTAGTGTAGGCCTATGCCTAATTTCAGTATCAATCAGCTTAATGAAGTATGCAAAAGCTAAGAAGGAGGTTTAGTAATTAACACTACCGCTTGCCAATTATTCACTCATTTATTCATTGGTTCTCACTCACTCACTCACTCACTTACTCACTCACTCACTCACTCACTCACTCACTCACTCACTCACTCACTCACTCACTCACTCACTCACTCACTCACTCACTCACTCACTCACTCACTCACTCACTCACTCACTCACTCACTCACTCACTCACTCACTCACTCACTCACTCACTCACTCACTCACTCACTCACTCACTCACTCACTCACTCACTCACTCACTCACTCACTCACTCACTCACTCACTCACTCACTCACTCACTCACTCACTCACTCACTCACTCACTCACTCACTCACTCACTCACTCACTCACTCACTCACTCACTCACTCACTCACTCACTCACTCACTCACTCACTCACTCACTCACTCACTCACTCACTCACTCACTCACTCACTCACTCACTCACTCACTCACTCACTCACTCACTCACTCACTCACTCACTCACTCACTCACTCACTCACTCACTCACTCACTCACTCATTCACTCGCGCAATGGTAGTGAAGAGTTAATAATATTAAACAGCGGCGTAATTTGCCTATTCTGACGCGGCTGAGAATAATTCACCGCACGCTGCATCTGACATCCAGCAAACATGAGACGTTGAACCAATGTTGATTTAATATTGGCCCAGCGTCGCAGACGTTGGGCCAATATCACATCAACATTGGTTCAATGTCTCGTGCTCGCTTGGCAGAATTAAAAATAAACTGCAAAAGATCGCTGTACGGCATTTGCAAACAACAACGGAAATCGACCGTCAAGTAATTTTTACATTTCCTCTCGAAAACACGAAAGTGTTATTTTAAGGAAAGCCACTTGTTATGTGTAATCTCCGTTTTAAACAGTAATCAATTAGAGTTACATTTCACGTTAGTAAGACAAACATTGTGCAATTTCATTTTATCATTATGATATTTTTGTTGAAATGCGATAGATAATACTGTCGCAAATATTGATAACGTGCACGTATTGATCTTTGTGACCTCAGAGGTACAAATGCGAAGCCGTGCAATACTTATTATACTGCCGTGCAAAGCCAAAAGGCAGTAACTGTTTTTTTACCCCTCAGCCCGTTGGGCCCGAAGGGGTATTGTCGTCCCCTTCGTGTGCCGCCGCCGCCGCACGCACTCTTTTGGCTACTACACCAACATGGTGCAACAGAATAAATTCATAATTCATACAAACATTCAACCCCTCTCGGCACTTTCTTTACCCAAGATCAAGGTCATAGGTCAAAGGTCAAGGTCAAAGATTAAAAAAAAAATCTTGTTAACGCGATAAATAATTATTGGATCTCTCCAATTTTTTACGTGAAGTTACCCATGAGTATGGAGGTCATCTGATTCTATTTTCAGCTTTCCACCGATAATCAAAATGGCCGCCACCTGGCGACTAAATTTTTTTTTCGACTTGATAATTTGTTTTCATAATTCCCTTGAAACCGGGTATATATAGGCTTTCAGGGTCTGCGCGTCTGTTGGCATTGTCCGTTTTCGCGTACAACCAAAAACGATGCTATGGCGGCCATCTTTATTTTTTAATTACAAAATTCCTTGTTAACGCGATCACTTGACAAAGAATTATTGGATCTCCCCAATTTTTTATGTGATGTTGTCCATGAGTATGGAGATGACCTGATTAGATTTTCAGCTTTCAGCCGATAATCAAAATGGCCGCCACCTGCCGATTAAAATTTTTTTTTTTTTTTTTTTTTTTAGATTTCCCATCGAAACCTGCTAAATATAGGTTTTCGGGGTCTGCAAGTCTATTGGTATTGTCCGTTTTCGTGTGCGACTGAAAACGAGGCTATGGCGGCCATCTTGATTTTTAAATTTAATTATTCCTTGTTAACGCGATAACTTGAAAAATAATTATTGGATCTTTCCAATTTTTTATGTGAAGTTTCCCATGAGTATGGAGATTAATCTTAATCAGAATTTCAGCTTTCCACCGTTAATCAAAATGGCCGCCACCTGGCGACTATTTTTTTTCAACTTTTTTTCAGAATCCCCTCGAAACCGGGTATATATATATGTTTTCGGGGTCTGCGAGTCTATTAGTATTGTCCGTTTTCATGTGAGACTGAAAACGAGGCTGCGGCGGCCATTTTTGGTTTTATCAATTTTAATAAATTGTTCTTATTTTCAATTAATTGCCTTGAAACCTGGCATATATAGAGTTACTGCATCAGCCGAGGGGTATTTGAGTGCTTGCACGGTATTTTTAGGTGGGCAGTTACTTCTTTTTGAAGTATAACATTGTAACTGTGAAATCACGAGGTGATACATCCTGCAGTCATCAGAGATATTCGTTCTTACATAGTGTGGAAAAAACTAAAAACTGCCCATGACATGATCGAGGTGATATCACGTAAAGAATCGTATATGGAAATGAATAAAATGAATGGGGTTCTTAGCTCACATTTGTGCACATATAGGCTAAATTGGGCCAGGATAACCTCCTGATGATGGTGCGATGAATGAGATGACACTGCCCTCCAGTCACTGGATTCGAAATTCGAGCCATGGCGGTCTGAGGCCGAGCTCGCTACTTCCCGATCACGGAGGCATTTTGTATCTTTAAAACTTGAATGCCAGAGCAAGGTTCGAACCCGCGATCTCCGACTTTCCAAGCAGGCAGCTTTAACCCTTTCAATCCTGCATTTACCATTGTCATCTTCATCAACTACAAGCCGCGAATTGCTGTCGCAATTCTCGACTTGTAGTGGATGAAGATGATTTGAAGTGGTTGAAAAATTAAAGAAAATTGCAATGTATTGGTCAATCAGCTTCATGGAAATATTCATTTTATAACCCTTTGTTGTAGGAAAATTAAATCTGTTTTCAGGGATATAATATGATGCTTTGATGCATCGTGAGGGCTTAAAGGGTTCACCACTGCACCAGGGCCCCGCCATCGTATGGAAACCGGGTCAATAAATGCATACATGACTTCTGAGCTGTCGCAGTTGTCTTGACATGCAGACCACAGCTGTAGCAGACAACTTCATAGCTGAAGGCGCGTTTGTCCGACTTTCGTGTTGACTGGGGCCAAAAAACATTTTGAAGATGTGTTTTACAACATCAGCTACATGCATGATACTTGTGCATGTACTAAAACCAATCTGGCGAAATTCCACCACCTGACGTCATGCAAACACCCATGACGCCAGCCACGTTTTGATTCAGTAAATCGATCCCAGTGAGACAAAACGTACCGATGAAGCATCCTCGCTATTACAGCTTTGTTTCAAATAGAATGCAGGATATAATTAGTGTGAAAAGTTTAGTGGACTTTATCTGTTTGCAAAATATTCCTAAATCATTAATAAAGTAAATGAAAAAGTTCATACAAACGTTAAAATCGAACAAACACTTTCAAGATGTAACCTGGTAATACATCTGTTAATTACGAGGACTGTGGAAAATCTTACTATCTTTTATCGGTCAGCTACAACGTCAAGGACATCGACGGAGACATTAAGAAAATGGCGCACAGTCGTTTCCAATCATGAAACAACACTTGCGCCATCTATCAACCCGTCTATCAGCAAACGCGAAACACTGGTATAGCTGACTTAATGCTGGTTTAAAGCTGGGCCAGCGTCGCTGACGCTGGCCCAACCTTAAACCAACATTCTGCGTGGTGACCTTAAGGAGAATACACATCTGCGTTTCAACATTTTCTTCAATGTCACGACACGTCAAATGCAAAATGCAGTATCTACCTACTTTACATGTGAACAGATACTGCCTTTTGGTTTTGCATTGCGGAGTGGACAGTGGTCCATTTCAAGGCAAAACAACATCGTCAAGTTTCATTGTAAACCCGGAAGTGAATGATATTAAATGACGCGGAAGGCAATTACGATTCAATGCCAGGAGATGATTTTTTTTAAAAGGAATTTGTAAACAATAGGGTGTTATCCGACCCAATTAATTTAATATTTATCGCTAGTGCTGGACAATAAAAAATAAAGACTATACATGGACATGCGTTATGATTACATCCCATCTGAGAAATCTGAGAAATCAGTGACCGTTTCTCTTTGAACCTAGACATGCAGTTTAAGAGTCCTGTTTTATTTAAAATGATTACGCTATATCTTGCGACCTGCAAAACAGTTTGCTGAGCAATGACTCACGAGTGCTGACAGATGAAAAGGTTCCCTTGAATTTGCTGTAATTTTGAGATAGGTTTAAGATACATAGCAAGTGTCTATAATGTGAAACATAAGTCATAACGGCGACATATGTATTGGCACGGTCCTTGTGCATTGTGATATTTTGAAATCAGTCAACCAGATTATTCGCTACTGAAAATATATATTAAGTAAAATGGGCGATAATTATCGCTTGCTATTGGAGTGAGCACCGATACTTACTCGTGAGGTTATCTTATTTAACCCTTTAACCGCCGGTGTCGCATATATTCGGGTTTTCAGTTTTTATTAGCACATTATATACCACCTTTTAAACATAAAATGTGACATCAAAAAGCAATTTTTAAAAACAGATGACCTCCATTTTGTCAAATCTGAATAATTTTCACTCACTTGAAGGTGTGGATCGCGTCAGCGAGACACAACTTCAAGTGGGTGAAAATTCAGATTGAATAATTTGGCGGCTAAAGGGTTAAATTTTCACCCACTTGAAGTTGTGTCTCGCTACCGCGACCCACAACTTCAAGCGGGTGAACACATTATTCATACATGTCTTTGTTTAACTTGAGACCAACAATTTGCAAATCTTGATGTTTAAACACAACATGTTATTCCCTATAACAGTGATTTAAAATCGGCTATTAAACCGAGTTACAAACGACTATAGTCTCATCGTTTACATGTAGGTCCTGATATATTGGTCATCTCGTTTAATATTTATTTTCATATTCGGCGTTAATCGGTGATTTTTTGCGGTTGTCATTATGATCCCTTGTATTTGGACACCAACGTCAGGGTATGTGCATGCACCGAAGAAATAGAATCGGCCGCAACTGGATTCGAATCCAGTATGCCCGGGCTCAGAGTCAAACACGCTACCATTGAGCTGTCCTGGCGCCATTTGCCAGACGGAGTCACCACCGTTACCATGGTTACCGCCACACTCAATGAACTGAATGACTAAGGCGGAGAGAGAAAGCGCGAAAACAAGACAATATAACCTTTGTGCTGCTAGCAAGTTTTAAACTATGGTTCTGAAATTAATAAAAGTATATGGTAGATGATCAATTAATCAAATTTAAGAGGCGTCTATTGTCCATAAATATAAGTATTTTTCGTCATTTGAAGCTGGAAATTGCGTCAGCAATTCCAGCTTCAAATGACGAAAAATGAAAACAACAAATGCAGCAGGCCAACGGGTAAATACTAATCATTCATCTGATGCAAATCACACACTCTCTCCGTTGTCGGCGGGATTGCATGCTTTTGTCTCGAATACAATGATTTATTACTTTCAATCACAAAGATATTAACTCCTGTGGATAACGGCGGAGGCCTAAGTGATTAAGTGTATGGGGACTAGAGGGTGATGTACATACTTGTGTAGGCGTTGGAATTAAGAAAAATATCGTTTATTAACTGGTATGACTCATTTACATAAAAAAACACAACGCAAATGTGTTGTTTGATGGGTTCGAGTGTAGGGAGGGATCACTTTCGCTCATAAAAATATGGTCTCCCGGGGAAATTAATTATGCGATATTTAATACGCTACTGCTATATGAAAGAAAACAGCAGTAGCTGCTCACTTGACGAGTAAGCATTTACTGCTGTATGTCTTTGCAAAGCAGTAAATAGATTCATTTACTCGAAGATACGTCAGCAGTTTCAAATGAATAGAAACGTCATGGAGTAACATAAAACATGACTAGATAATATTGTGGGGGATTACTTCGGCGTGATCTATAATCATTCCGTAACGGTAGTGACAGCTTTTCGACTGGACATGACTTTTTAAAATGTAGACATAACTGCCATATGCAGACTGGATGTAAAATTAGCCCATGTCCATGCCAATTCCAGGCGTTGTGTGAAGCTCGGCCGCCTTAGGACGATATGGTGGTTTCATTTCATGCAATTGTTGGCATCAACCTACGATGATGGGTTTTCTTGGAGCGTTCTTGGACATGTCTCATTCCTTGCTACGAGCTTAACCCTTTCCGCGCGGGGGCCGTCTTTATACATCAGAATCTGATGTCTCATGTGTCTATAGACGTCAGATTCCCACGTATAATTATTATAAAGACGGTTCCCTCACTAAAAGAATTCAAATATGTATATGGGCCGTAGACCCATAACATAGGAATTCGAAGGAACCACAAAGAGCTAACTAAGACATTTATGATGATTTCAAATTAAAAAACCCTTTAGTCTTCATGGTTTAAACAAAATAATTCAGCGTTGTTAGGGTTAAGAACCGGATACAAAACTTTGTTTTCTTATGACTACTTTGAGAGGTCCGCAAAAATTGGCCCAAAATCGTTGGTACGGCGTTCGTATGGGTCATTGTGACTGAGGTATTACCTGCCTGATTTTTGCATAAGTGTTAATAAATAAATGATTGGAATGAATGAATGGGGCGTTAGGCCACTTTTGTGCACATAGACAGAAAATGGTTCAGGAGAGCCTCCTGGGGGAGGTGAGATGCATCAGATGACAGCGCCCTACAGACACAGGATTCAAATTCGAACGCTGGCCATCTGGGGTTGAGCTCGCCATCTCTAGATCACAGTGGCTCCCCACAATTCAACAGGTTTGCTTTGTGCTCACCACTCTTGAGGTTGAGTTTCGCATTGTTCATAATTGCAAAGTCAACACTTTCATTCAGGTCTTGTTGATCCTCATGGGATACTGGCCCTTTTACCACAGCGTTCGGGGGTTTTCACAAATACAAGTTGTGGAGCCGTATTAATTAGGACTTGTCCAAGGAATCACATTGATAGATCGCGTCTCAGACAGAAGAAAAATAAGGCGCTCTGAGACCGGACAAAACTATGTTTAACCCTCGAAGTTGTGTCTCGCTGACGCGATTCACAAGTTCAAGTGACTGAAAATTATTCAGATTTGACAAAATGGAGGTCAACGATTTTGAAATCTTGTCCGTTGATATCACGTTTTATCTCTCACATGTTCAATAGCTGCATGGTATTTAATGTGCTAAAATAAAATGAAACAACACGAATATAATCGGGATCGGCGATAAAAGTTAAGGCTGCTATATGAATCAATGTCTTGATTAGTATAGAGTAAAACAGGAAAAAAGTGGACGCAATCATTCAAAATATGACAAAGAAAATGCCCCTGATCAGAAATGCATAAGTCTTATGCGTATAATATGTATAATATCCAGAAAAAATGGTCCCACAATGGTGTAACATTGAACAAGCGTCTCGGACGCTGGTCCAATGTTATCCCATCGCTGGGCCAACATCTGAAGATGATTCTTATAGTGTTTTTTTAGCTTACCAAATAAACTGAATTGACTGAGAGTTTTTGACCTACTTACCGTCCGCGTCGACCTCGTTGATCATGTCCTGCAGCTCAGCCTCGGTTGGGTTCTGACCCAGTGACCTCATTACGGTGCCCAGCTCGCAGGTGGTGATCGTGCCGTCGCCATCTTTGTCGAACAGGCAGAAAGCCTCTTTGAACTCTGAAAACAGAACACGGAAACTATAGAGCTGTCAAGGACACAATAACAGGAAATGATTATCATGCAATCTCGCGTTCATCCAATCATCTTAACCTACACAAATCTTGTTTAATTTTTTTTTTTTTGGGGGGGGGGGGTCTGTTATATAATTTGGAGTACAATACAATTTTAGTAGATCAAAGCAAATATAGGTGTGTAGTTTCCAATGTGTCGATGAAAAAATGTAGGATCGACCGAACAGACAACAATATTTCTGTTATCTGTATAAAATATTAATAGTGATAGGAGCAGATTGAGAGGCCCATCTCACTAAGAATTTTAAATTAAGATTATCTTGTCTTTCTCTCATTTCTATTAGAAAAGTTAAAGCGACTCAATCAGGCTAAAATCGTCAAAAATCGGTGATTTTATTTTGGCTTCTAAATAGGACCATATGATGTAAACATATCCATAGACTAGAACTGCAAGAAGTTTTTTTAATTTTTGTGCTGCGCATTTACCATTTAACCGAGCTATACAGAAGAAATTCCCGTATTTCTTATCTTGGACATGCATGTCCGAAATAAGAAATCGGCAGAAATGAATTTGTGACTCGGGCCTCTAGCCGGATCACTGTAGATAATCAGCCGATGCATTTTTAAAATAATTCTGTTAGTTCATACAGGCTATAGTAGCCTTATTCGTTCAATTATTTAAAATCCAACCGCTTCCGCGAAATGCCAGGGTATTGTCTATTTTGCGGTAAAAAGTCATTCCCCTCTTTCTCCGGGGAAATCAGTTGATTTTGCTGCTCAAGGTGTTTTATTTTCTACATTTGGTAATCACTTGGTAATTCTCTCCGAAATTCATTTACAGCAAAATAATCTAAATGTGCATCAGGCATCTGCGTTAACAATAATATTATTGCTAGTAGAAGTAACTTGATACTAGATTAATGAGAAGGCGAGTAAAACACCTCAACGCGAGCGCTAGCATCCACGAGCGCGATTGTCATTGCCAAAACACACAAACGCGAAGGCGAACTCGAAAACGTTTCAAACTGGTTTGATTTTTTTCGCGTTCGCGCCGGTTTTGCACAGGGAATGCAGGAAAATGAACGTCGAATTTCGCGTCGGTTCTCGTGCGGTGGTCACCTGCGTTTTTGCTCTCGCGTAACCCGTTCGCTTTGATCTTTAGAACAAAATTGTATTCGAGGTTCTCATAGTGATATAGAAAATACAATGAATGGGGTTTTAGACCCAAAGTGATATGGAGAATTGCTCCTCGTAATGTGGAATCTTTATCTATCACTATGCACAGAGAGCCTTTAACCAAAAGCGCTGATTATTTTTTCATAAACCATAGAGACCAAAGGGGTTTTATTCAATATGAAATCATCATAAATGTCTTATTTAGCTTTTTCTGATTCATTTGAATACCTATGTTATGGATCTACGGCCATTATAAATATGTTTCCTCTTACAGTGCGGGGATCAACTTTAGTCGTCAGAATCTGACGCACAGACGTCAGATTCTGTCGACTAAAGTTGATCCCCGCACTGTAAGGGTTAAGAGCCCTTTGTTCCAAGAGTGAGTTCTTGATATTACGCCCATGCACCCAACAACGCATAGAATATTGCGTGCTATTACAACAGATTAAAAACGACTACAGTCGCGATCAGCGATGTAAGGGTTAACCCTTCCCCCACTAGGATAGTTTTCATATTGTGGTGCCAGGATAGCTCATTGGTAGCGTGGTTGACCGCTGCGGCCGATATATTTCCTTGGTGCACACATATGCAGTGACCCAAACTGTTTAAATTCCTGGGACAATAATGACAACCGAACGTATAACCGACTCGCGCCGCATAAAAAAACGCACAAAGAAATCAAAATGACCAATATATCAAAGTTGACATGTGAACGGTCCATACAAAAAAACTAAACCTAAAACCATATTTTCGTTCGCCGTGAGCTGCGAATTGCTACCACAACAAATTAAAATTAATAGACTTAGCATTATACCGAATTGTAATATATCGAATTGAAGCTCGAAAGTATGGGTGGTGTCATTTTTGGCGGAATTATTTTTGTTGAAAAAATGTCAGATGACTCTGCCATGCAAAGGCAAAAGGCGGCAACTGGTTTCTTTTCAAGTAAGCAGTTACCACGTTGCAGAGCTGAATGGTTGAGATCACTTCATCAAATGTCACCAGATCATAAATAGTGAATATTGGACGTCTGCGTTCTGTCGGACAAGCTTTATCACGTAATGGTCGGGGAGTGGGCCCTTCTAATGAACCGTTAATAATGCACGTCCACACGCAGAAAGCCGCCGTTGTCCCAAGTGTTCTCACAAATTAAGATAGATACGACACATCAGTGCAGTTTTTCTGCAGGAAGGGAAGGATCCACAGCGAGCGACAGACAGAATAATGATTTGGACGCGGATATCCGTCACTGTCACCGTGGACTGAATGTTTTATGGACCGTTGGGGGTTCAAAAATTAAAACGACAAGGCAATCGCGTCTACAGCCGATTTTAATCTTTCTGTTCGTCGTTCAAAAAAAGAGAATTTGTAAGAAAAATGTGCATTAGATCTGCGAAATTAGCATATATATTTTATTCAAATTGTAGAAAAATGAGTAATTTTCAAAATTTAAAAAAAATAAAATTTCATTATGTACCGCTTTAACCCTTTACCGCCAAATTATACAATCTGAATTTTCACCCACTTGAAGTTGTGTCTCGCTGACGCGATCCACAAATTCAGGTGAGTAAAAATTATTCAGATTTGACAAAATGGAGGTCAACTCTTTTCAAATCTTGCCGGTTGATGTCATATTTTATCTTGACCATATTTACAATGTGGTTCTTAAGTGCTAATAAAAAATGAAAACTCGAAGATATGTGGCACCGGCGGTTAAAGAGTTAAAACAAGAGAATGCATTACAAGTTGGAAACAAAACCGCTGCCTTTCACGCCAGAGTTCGGGGTTTGGTTCCCAGTCTCGGCGGTTCAAAAGAAACAAGAAATGTTTCTTCCCCATCCAAGTGTGAAAGTCAGTATTGCGGGGAGCCTCCGTGACTGAATCCTGTGTCTGAAGGACAATCATCTCACCATCCTCAGGAGGTTCTCCTGGCCCAGTTTAGCCTATATGTGCACAAAGGTGGCCTAAAGCCCGATTCATTTCATTTACGTGTCCGTGGAGTATCGGTACTACAGAATATGTATTTGAAATTCAGGGTATGTTCGTCACACTGACCTGTCGTTTTCTGAGTTAACACACTGGTGGACTGTATGTTTTATATTGTTGCCAGGTTGTGACCCACTTTTACAAATTCCTGGACTCCTCAAAAAGACAACATTCCGCATCCCACCTTCCCGGATTCGCCCCAGACGATTACAGCGCGTCTCGCTGCTGAGACGTGTGTCGCGGCAGAATCCGCAGCACGAGACGACAGTCTGGTGTCGTGTAAGATATCAATATCCAAAGAATGAGTTATCAGACGCTGAAAAAGACTGCAACTTATCCTTCAAAAAAGCTCACTTTCGCGTGTGTTTCATAATTGCTTTTCAACAAAGTAATTCAAAATATATTTATCAATGGGGCTCACATCATTCCGAATCTCTGATCATAAAAACAACACGATATTTACGTGGCAAGAGACCTTTTCGGGTGCGATAAAACGCCAGATTACGTATAGGATAACGCCAGAGGAGCTCTACATTCTTAGCTGTGTGGAAAAGGCCGAAGCCGAAGGCCGAGGCCCTTTCTGCAGCTGAGAATGTAGAGCTCCGAGGGTTTTAACTGACTTAAAACACATTCGGCCATAATGAGGATCCTTCATAATCAACAGCTCGGTCACACCTGACTGATTATAGTACCATAGGCCTACTATGATGATTGGCCTGTACTTGATCAACAATAACTCTCCATTCCCGGCTTAGAATGTAGTGGTCGAACAAAGAAAAATAATGTAGTGGTGTGTTTTAATTCGGTGTATCTGTCATGGTGAGCGACTCAGTACGATGTGACCTTCAAGGGTGTAGAGATATCAGCTATTTGTATTCTAACCGTCATTACTATCTGGTTTGGATAGTGTTGACATGTGACACACAGAGCACGCACAATTAATGAGATAATTTGCACGCATCTGTACACTGTCGTCCGACCAATCATCTAGTCGCAACACAGCAGTTGACCCAATGTTGTTTTATTGCTAGGTCAGGTCCAGCTTTAAGACAACATTGGGTTAACGCTACCTGTTTGCCGGGAAGTGAAGTCCGAATATTTTCCAAAAAGCCTATGCATCTACCAGAACCGCTAATACATTTATATACACGTTATTATCATGGTTATACCGGTGTCGAGCCATATTCGATGCCCCTTGAAATTAATAGCATACCTCACTGTAGTCGCAGCCTATGGCCCAGAATTGAGTCGACATCGATTTAACGTCTGCTGTTAGCTGGGATGCTAGTTTACAGCATCTACAGCAATTTCCTTTGGAAGGTTTCCAGGGTTTTTTCGAGAAACTACCAATAGCTTGGGAGTTCAAAGTTTCGTTTGCGTTCTCGGAGATTCAAAAAAAAAAATGATCGGACAGGTAATTGAACTGATGTCAATAAAACGTTTGAAAACACAGATAATTTGCTGCTTATTTAGTTTGCAAATCCCACTTTCGGTCCCAAAGTATTAATATACTAGTAGATAGTACTGTTTGACTGGCCAGAAGTTATCAGTGTGATAGGGCCTATTTGACTTGGCATCACGGCTCATATAGCCTGAACAGTCATTTTATCAGATGTGTATTCAGCTGGGTCAGGCGTATGGTAGTGGAGCATTTGGAAGAATAACTATACTAGAAGTGAGTGGTTTACTTTCAAATTAATCTCAATATTACCATGTATGATAAATTATAATAAAGTAAGTTTAATGTCGGCCCGACATTAAACCACATGCGCTGGCACAGCGTATTGTGTTTTTCTAGGTATATGGTATAATGTATGTAAAAGATGCGAGATCCCTATAAACACGAGCCATTGAACCAATGTTGGTTTGATGTTGGCCCAGCATCTGAGACACTTGCCCAACATCAAACCAGCATCAGTTAAACGTCTGTGTTTGTTGGGATTATATACTGGAGATTATATTGCAAATCAAATTCAGTTTTAAAGGTTAGTAGCCTATCCGTTCTGTCTGGATTGATCGTCCAGATGAACTGCGCTATATATAAATCTCTATTTTAGTACCTAAATCAAGATGCTAATGTGCAGATAAGGTCAAGGTTATCGGAGGATAAATAATTTTGTGATTTTCCATTGCTTTAATAATGATCAAACCACGTATCAACGTTTCTTATAGATCACCTATTCAAATATTGACTGATTTGATTTGAGTAAAGTGTATGCGAGGCTGTAAGACAAGATTGCTAATTTCAATTTATTGCTGTGATTTCGCATTATTTTTTAAAGTTCGCCTGTCGCATTAACGTATCCCATTGCATACACAAACCCTTTAAGCGCTGTGTACAAATATACTCGTTTTAATCTGTTATAATGTAATCTCTGAGATCAGAATTATTTTATTGGCAGGTTACATCAGCCTGAAATGAGTGTTTAGACATTCAGATTTGCCATGTTTGGTTTCAAATTAAACACGCACGAGTAATTTTCATCCTCTTGAAGTTGTGGGTCGCGGTAGCCAGACACAGCTTCAAGTCGGCAAAAATTAAAATAAGATAACTAAAAGCGCCCACACACCTCAATAACTTGCTTGAAACGTGACCACCATCGTGGCAGGTTTTAGAAAATCATAGATAAGCTGGTTCTACGACGGCAGCATGTCACACCAGAAAGACTGATACCGACTTGGCGTCGTAAGCTACAGCTGCAGTCCTAGTGGTGACCGTGTGGGCCCCCTAGTGGATGTACCAGAAGCTATATTGAGATATTACGATCGCGTCGCAGGACTTGCCACACGCAACGATCGTCTGCAGGCTAAGACGGGCCACGACTAAAACTGAACATATTCAGTCTTAGCGACCGCTTCGACGCGACGGAAATCGACAAAATCGTGGTCGTGGGGGTTGCCACACCACACAGATAGTTTAAGATTATCATTGCGTCTTAAGCCTTGGCGGTGTACGGGAGCCTTTAGCGGTGACTCTGGGACACGTGATTGAATCCTCCTGGCTAGTGAAGGTGGGATATTGATATAAATAGCCTCAATTAATAAATTAATTCTGTTTGGGAGATATCTATTTTTTAATAGATAGAAACATTTTCGTCATTTGAAATGAATGAATGAAAAAAAAGCCACTGATAGTTCGGCAGGACAAGTGTTAACTTCCCAGTACACGAGAGATGTAGACCAAAATTAATGTAGGCGGCCAACTTTAATCGGACATTGAGTCAACGTATTGCAGGGCTTTACTTTACTTCTACTTCTACTGATATAATTTATTCTGCCTGATATGTGTCTACAAAGAGTAGACACGGTTTTGCTTTAAGGGGCCGTCGCAACTGTTCGTGTTAGTAGGTGGGTGGTTGACTGCCACTTTCGTATTAAGTGCACTTTTTGTGCTATGTTCTGATGTATGAAATATGCTGATTTTTTTCAATTTTTCTTTGTATATTTATGAAAATATCATCTATCATATCATGTATACAGGTTTCCAATTTGGTATCAGAAACGGATGGGGTTTGCTATCAAATTTTTCATGTCCCGTCCTTTCGTATTACGAACTGTGATCGCATTTTGGAACATTATGAACTTCAGCAACGACCCCTAAATATTTTTTCCGTGGTGCACTTAATTATATGCGTATTTACAGTTTAGACACAGGAGTAGTGCACCAACACAATTTAACCGTGGAGAGCAACATACATGACACGCACACACCAAAGGTGTTGGTCGTGGATTGTTGAATACGTTTTACTGAGGAATAACACGTTTTCCAACATGGCGCTGCAGGGTGAGAGCGATCTCCACCCCTAGGTCCGAAAAATACCCACACTTTTTTACCGACGCAACGGAAAATGAGCTGAGCTTGCGTAAATGTGTGGGTAATGTTGGTGATTCTAAAAAACCCCTATATTATCTACCTGGTCAATCGCGGCCAATGAGCGTCTAAATGAAGCTTTGTACGATATAGTACAGGCACAATCTGTGCCATCTGTGGCTGAAATCTTCAGTCTCACTAAGACTCTTAAAATTAAAATTATCTTAACTTTTTCTTATTTTAATTAGAAAAATTAAGATTTATCTTAACTTTTATAATGGAAATGAGAGAAATGACAGAATCGTGATTTTAAGATTTTTAG